>VSMD01129246.1:0-11700 GCA_008750895.1 Mirza zaza
TGTGGAAGCAGCCCAAGTGCCCATCAATCCAAGAATGGATTAATAAAATGTGGTATATGTATACCATGGAGTACTATTCAGCTCTAAGAAACAATGGTGATATAGCACATCTAATATTTTCCTGGTTAGAGCTGGAACCCATACTACTAAGTGAAGTATCCCAAGAATGGAAAAGCAAGAACCACATATACTCACCAGCAAACTGGTATTAACTGAGCAGCACCTAAGTGGACACATAGGTACTACAGTAATAGTGTATTGGGCAGGGGGACGGGGGGGATGGGTAGATACATACATAATGAGGGAGAAGTGCACCGTCTGGGGGATGGTCATGCTGGAGACTCACACTTGTGGGGGGAGGGGGGGAAGGGACATTTATTGAAACCTTAAAATCTGTATCCCCATCATATGCCGAAATAAAAAAAAAAGTAAAAGTCAATTACAAAAGAAAATTTTGAAAATTTAAAAATGGACATGGTTAGCATTAAAGAGGGAAAGGGCATGCCTCTAACCTTGCTTGAGTTAGACAAATACATAAAATGGAACCAAAATGTTTTCACCCTCATAATATCCTGAAATAGAAATAAAAAAATACATTAAAAATGATGTGGAAATTAAACAACATGCTCATGCAAAACCAATGGGTCAAAGAAGAAATCAAAACAGAAATTTAAAAATACCTTGAGTCAAAATGCAATGGAAACACAATATCCCAAAACCTATGGTATGCAGCAAAATTCATTCTAACAGGGAAAAATATAGCAAGAAAATATCTTCAATGAAAAAGAAGAAAGACCTCAAATAAATATTCTAACATTACACGCCTAGAAACAAACAGACAAAAAAACCCAAGAAACTAAACCAACACTTAAAAGAAGGAGGGGAACAAAAATATCTAAACCAAAATATCAAATAAGTAACAGAAAAAATATTTTAAAAACAATAAAAAAAGAGTTTTTTTTTCAGGGGGTGTTGGGCAGGAGGAGTACTTGAGGCCAAGAGTTTGACACCAGCCTGGGCAACACAACCAGACCCTGGACATGGCCTTTGACTGTAATTCCAGAGACTGGAGTAAGCTATGATTGCATCACTGAACTCCAGCCCAGGTGACAAAGTGAGACACTGTCTCCGAAAAACAAACAAATGAACAACAACAACAACAAAAAAAAACTAATCCAAAGTGAGCTTAAATGGTGATATTAATATATACCAAAATAGATTTCAGAACAAGGAATATTATTAGAAATGAACGTGATACTTCACCATGGTAAAGAAATAAATTTATCATAAATACATACAAATTTTAAATGTGTATAAAAAAGAGTTGTTTTTTTATTCCCTAGGTAGTATTTACTGATTTGTTTTGTTTGTAAATTTCAGAATATTATGAGGATACAAACATTTTGGTTACATATGTTGACTTTGCACCACCCAAGCCAGAGATACAAGCATGCCCATCCCCCAAACAGTGTACTCTGTACAGATTAGCTGTGAATTTATTCATCCGCTCCAACTCCCCAATCTGTCGAACACCTAATAAATATAACTGCCATGTTTGGGCCTAAATTTTGATCGGTTAGTACCAATTTGATGGTGAGTACATGTGGTGCTTGTTTTTCCATTCTTGTGGTACCATACTTCAAAGAATTGGCTCAAGTTACATAAAGGATAATAAAGGGGTGCTAGTTCACCACTGATTTTATAGCTGAGTAGTATTTCGTGATATACATATATCAGATTTCATCAATCCACTCGTGTGTTGATGGGCACTTGGGATTTTTCCACATCTTTGCATTTGTGAGTTCTGCTGCTATAAACATTCTAGTGCAGATGTCTTGATTATAAAATGACATTTTTCCTTTGGGTAGATGACTGGTAGTGGGATTGCTGGATCAAATAGTAGTTCTATTTTTAGTTATTTGTGGTATCTGAATATTACTTTCCATAGAGGTACTAATTTTCAGTCCCTCTAGCAGAGTAAGAGTGTTCCTTTCTTGCTATATCCACTCCAGCATTTGTTGTTTGGGGACTTTTTGATAAAAGCTATTCTCACTGGACTTAAGTGACAACTCATGATTTTGATTTGCATTTCTCTGATGATTAGAGATGTTGAGAACTTTTTTATAGGTTTTCTGGCCACCATTTTGTCTTTTGAAAAGTTTCTGTTCATGTCCTTTGCCCACTATGTAATGGAGTTGTTTTATTTTTTCTTGTTGATTTTCCTAAGTTCTATATAGATTCTAGTTATTAGCCCTTTATCATATATATAGCAGGCAAATATTTTCTTCCATTCTATAGGGTTGTCTATTTGCTCTAATGATAGTTTCCTTGGAGGTGCAGAAGCTTTTTAATTTGATTAGGTCCCATTTATTTATTTTTGTTGGTGCTGTGATTACTTTGGAGGTCATCTACCTAAATTCTTTCCCTAGGATGATGTCTATAAGAGTTTTCTCAACATTTTCTTCTAGAATTCTTATGGCTTTTTTTCTTAAGTTTAAGCCTGTTCTCCATCATGACTTGATTTTTGTGAGAGGTGAGAGGTGTAGATCCAGGTTCAATCATCTGCATGTGGCTATCCAATTTTCCCAGCACAATTTATTGAATAGGGATTCTTTCCCCAATGTATATGTTTCTATGCTATGTCAAACATTAGATGACTATGTGAGGATGCTTTTATATATGGGTTTTCAGTACTATTACAAAGGCCTCTATTTCTGTTCTTGTGCCAGTACTATGATGTTTTGGTTACTATAGCCTTATACTATAGCTTGAAATCTGGTAAAGTGATGCTTCCAAATTTGTTATATTTGCTTAAGATTACTTTGGCTATACAGGGTCTTCTCTAGTTACAAACAATGCTTGGAGTTATTTTTTCTAAATCTGCAAAAAATTCTGTTGGTATTTTTATAGGGATTGTGTTGACTATGTAGATAATTTTAGATTGTATAGATATTTTAACAATATTGGTTCTGCCGATCCACCAGCATGGTAGGGTTTTCCATCTGTTTAAATCTGTGCAATTTCCTTCCTCAGTATTTTGTAATTCACCCTGTAGAGGTCTTTCACCTCCCTAGGAAAATATATTCCTAAATATTTAAATTATTTTGATGCTATCATGAAAGGTGTTCCATCTCTGATTTGATTCTCAGCTTGACTATTATTGGCATATATGAAACCTACTGATTTGTGTGCATTGATTTTTATCCTGGAACTTTGCTGAATACATTTATTAATTCCAGAGGTCTCTTGGTTGAATCTTAATCTATTATTAATATTAGTTAATAATTATTTTAATTAATTAATAATATTAATATATTAATCTATACTAGATACAATACCATTTAATCAGCAAAAAGTGAAAGTTTGATGTCTTTATTCCCCCATTTGGATACCATAGAAACCCTGCTATTGTCTGATTGTCCTGGAAAGGACTTCCTGCGCTATGTGGAATAGCAGTGATGATAGTGGACAACCTTTTCGTGTTCCACTTCCAAGTGGAAATACTTTAAATTTCTCTGCATTCAGTATGATGTTGACTGTGGGTTTATCACATATGGCTTTAATACTTTTAAGATATGACCCATCTATACCTATATTGATAAAAGTTTTTACCATAAAAGTGTGCTTAATTCTGTCATATGCTTTTTCTGTGTCTACTGAGAGAATCATATGGTAATTGTTCTTGCTTTTATTTATATGATGAATTACATTTACAGATTTGGATATATTGATCCACCTTTGCATCTTTAGGATGAAGACCACTTGGACATGATGAACTATTTTTTTGATGTGCAGTTGAACTCAGTTTGCTAGGAATCTTACTGAGAATTTTTGCATCTATATTCATAAGGGATATTGGTTTATAGATTTATTTTTGGGGTGTCCTTTCCTGAATTTTGTATCAAGTTGTTAATGCCTTCATAGAATGAGTTGGGAAGGTTTCCATCATTCTCAATGTCATGGAATAATTTCTACACTATTGGTACCAGTTCTTCTTTGTAGGTATAGTAAAATTCAGGTGTGAACTCATCTGATCTGGGACTTTTTTAATTGGGATATTTTTATTGCTTTTTTATTTTCAAATCATAGTTTTATTTTTTTAATTTCATGATATTATGAGGGTACAAATATTTTGGTTACATGTTATGACTTTGCCTCACCCAAGCAATAATTGGAGGCATGCTCTTTCCCCAATGCAATGCTCACTGTATGCCTTAGTTATGAATTCACCCACCCCCAACTCCCAACCCCCATTAATATCACTACAGTGTGAACACCTCAGTGTTGATCAGTTAGTGCCAATTTGATGGCTAGTACATGTGGTGCTTATTCTTTCATTCTTATGATACCTCACTTTGGAGGATGGGCTCAAACTCCATCCAGGAAAATATAAGATGTGCTAGATCACCATCATTTTTTGTAATTGAGTAGTATTCTATTGTATACATATATCATATTTTATTAATCCACTCGTGGATTTATATGCACTTGGGTTGTTTCCACATCCTTGCAATAGTGAATTATGCTGCCATAAACATTGGAGTGCAGATGTCTTTATTATGAAATGTCTTTTTTTTTCCTTTGGGTAGATGCCTAGTAGTGGGATTGGTATATCAAATGATATTTCTATTTTAGCTCTTTGAGGTATCTCCAAATTCTTTACCACAGAGTTTGTACTAATTTTCAGCCCCACCAGCAGTGTAAGAGTGTTCCTATCTCTCCACATCAACTCCAGCATTTGTTGTTTTGGGATTTTTTCATAAAGGTCATTCTCACTGGGGTTAGGTGATATCTCATTGTGGTTTTGCTTTGCATTTCCCTAATGATTAGAGATTTTCAGCATTTTTTATATGCTTGCTGGCCATTATTCTGTCTTCTTTTAATGGTCTGTTCAGGAATTCTATTTCTTCCTTATTAAGCTTAGGGAGGTGTGTCTTTCTAAGAATTTGTCCATTTCCTCCACATTTTCAAGTTTTTGGCATAGAGATTTTTATAGCATTCAAAGATGATGTTTTGTATTTCCATGATTTCTATTATGACCTCTCTTTTTCATTTCTAATTGAACTTATTAGAGTTCTTTCCTTCCTTCTCTGGGTCAATCTAGCAAGTGGGCTGTCAAATTTGTTTATGTTTTGAAAGAACCCACTTTTGGCTTTATTAATCATCTGTATAGTTCTTTTATTCTCTATTTCATTTAGTTCTGCTCTGATCTTGGTTATTTCTTTTCTTCTGCCCTATTTAGGATTGGTTTGCTCTTACTTTTCCAATTCCTTGGGATGGTTCATTAGTTTGTTGATTTGTGAACTTTCTTTCTTGTGGATGTGGGCATTTAATGATATTAGTTTTCATCTCAGGAATGCTTTTGATGTATCCCACAGATTTTGATAACTTGTATCCCCTTTGTCATTAGTTTGAAGAATCTTTTGATTTCCATCTGGATCTCATCCTTTACCCAATAGTCATTCAGGAATAGATTATTTAATTTCCATTACTTTGTGTAGAGGTGAATGTTTCTGTTGGTATTTGCCTCAAATTTAATTCCACTGTGGTCTGAGAAGATACGTGGTATAATTTATATTATTTTAAGTTGTTGAGATCTGTTTTGTGGCCTAGAAGGTGATCAGTTTTAGAGAACGTTCCATGAGCTGATGAGAAGAAAGAATATTCAGTGTTGATTGGATGAAGTGTTCTGTAGATGTTTGTTAGGCCCATTTTTCTAGAGTTCTGTTTAAGTCCACCGTTCTTTATTCATTTCCTTCTCGTAGGATCTGTGAAGTTCTGTCAGTGATGTGTGGAAATCCCCAGCTATTTCATCATTGCTGTTTATCATGTTGTTTAGATCAATCAGGATTTGCTTAATGTATCTGGGAACTCCTGAGTTGGGTTCATAAATACTTAGGATTCTTAAGTCTTCTTTTTTGATTTTCCCTCCATGACTACATAGTGACCATCTTTTTCTTTTTTTGTTGCTTAAAAGTTTGTTTTCTGATATAAGAATGGATATCCCAGGTTTCTTTTGGTTTCTATTTGCATGGAAATTTATTTTCCATCCCTTCACCTTGAGTCCAAATTCATTCTTATGAGAAAGATGTGTTTCCTTGAGACAGCAGATGCTTGGCTTGTGTTTTTTTTTTTTTTTTTCTCCATTTAGCCAGCCTGTGTCTCTTCTGTGGGCAATTCAGGCCATTCACATTTATTGAGAGAATTGATATTTGGGGTAGATTTCTGTTTATACTGTTGGATAAATTCTTATTATTTTGTTTTACCTCTCATGCCATTGTGGAATCAAGGTTCTGAACATTAACTCTTGAGTGATTTTACCTTGGTGGGTATCTATTGCACTGTTCAGTGTATAATTCAGGTTTGACTACTTCCTGCAGGGCAGGTCTGTGTGGGGCGAGAGTTGAGGCAGGCGCATGAGGAGATCAGCTACTTCTCCCTGCGGAGCCAAGTCCCTAAGATAGGGGTCACCACAGAGAATAAGGAAATTGATAGGCAATAGAGAGAAATAAAAAAATACACAGAGACTAAGGTATAGTTTATAGTTTTATATATATACAAAGATCAGATATAACACAGCAGAGGGTACCTAGGAGACTGGAGTATCTCCATAAATGCCAGCAATATGGTTAGATTTATACAGGTTTTTATAATCATAGACATCAATTACCAGTTGTCAGGGTAACATATTTGCATATCAGTAAATGCAGTTGCTAGGGGATACAGGTAGTGGGTTAGGGCCAAAAGTCCTCTCAAAGGGCTTCTAAACTATCTAGGGGAACAAACAGGTACAAAGTCTTTCAGGGGGATAACTTCTAGGTTCTAAGAGGTAGTTGTCAATTAACAAAGATAAACAAAAGAGGTATAGTGACTCTATATCTCTTTGATTAGTTATGGTGGACTTTAAGGTAGACAGACAGTCATGAGAGAGCAGGAAACCCATCTCTATAAAACAGGTTGTTTATAACCACTGGGGCGCATCTCTGGGCAAAATGAACTCATTGTCTCTGGCTCCCCTCCTGTGGGCCATATTTGCCTTATCTTGTTTTTCAAGACACAGGGAAACTCACAGATTTTGAGATACTGAGAAGCCTTCCTAGAAAATATCCCTACCAGAGATTTGAGAGCTCTCTCATGATAGCAGCTTCTAATAAGTGAACCATTGAGTCCACACATTCCTTTAGGGAAAAACCCTGCAAACTCCTGTTTCTGTCTTTAATATAGTAATATTGGGTTATACAATAAAATAATGATCTTATGAGCCACATTTCATTAATTCCTCAATCACATTTTCCTAAGAGGTCTGGTCTTCACAAATCCATCAGTGTGATGGGAAAGTCTTTACTTCTCCCTCATAGATCAATCTTAGTTTCTCCAGATAAAGAATTCTAGGTTGGCTGTTATTCTGTTTTAGAAGGTTGAGGATGACTCCTCAGTTACTTCTGGTTTGTTAGGTTTCAGTTGAGAAGTCTGCAGTTAGTCTGATAGATTTTTCCTCATAGGTTATCCCCTACTTTTGTCTTACTGCTTGAAATATTGCCTCTTTTGTGTTTACTTTGGCTAGCCTAATAACTATGTGACATGCTATTCACTTTTCACATTGAGTCTCCCAGGAGTCCTGTGTGCTTCTTTACCTGGACATCTAGATTTCTGGCCAGGCCAGGTACATTTTCCTCCATTATACCAAGAAATAGATTTTCCAGACCCTGTGTATTTTTTCTTCTCTTTCTGGGATGCCTATAATTTTTATGTTTGGTTTCTTTACATAATCCCACATTTCTTGTATGTTTTCTTCATGTGTCTTGCTTCTGTGTTCTTTTTCTTCACCTGATTTTTTTAACACATAGGCATTATCTTCAAGTTCTGATATTCTTTCCTCAGCTTGATCCACTCTATTTTTAAGACATTCTACTATGTTTTATAGTTCCTTGAATGCCTCTTTCCTTTCCAGTATTTCTGTTTTTCTATTTCATAATACTTCAATTTCTTTAGAGAATTTTTCATTCATTTCCTGCATTGTTCTTGTGGCTTCTTTGTGTTGGGTTTCTATTTTCTCTTCAAATCTGTTGAGTTTTCTTACAATCCATATTTGAAATTCTGCCTCTATCATCTCAGTCATTTTAAGCTGGTATTTGTTGTTGAGGATCCAATGATTTCTTTTGGAGGTGACTTTTCTCTCTGATCTTTCATGTTTCCTGCATTCTTTCACTGATTCTTTCTCATCAGGCTTCTTGGTCCTGAACTGGGGGTGGTATGGCTGGTTAATGGCCCTAGCTCAAAGTCCACAATGGTCATTAATTGACAATACTGGGAAGAGGCACACTGGTCCTGTATTGCCTTAGGGGTATTTTAGCAAGTTGGGTTACCTCTGACCTGTTGTCTTCACTTCTTGTCAGTGGGGACTAGTGAGTTTTTCCCCCAGCTTAAACTCCAAGTTGATGGATTGCCCTTGTGGATATGATTCCACTGCCTTCTACTAGCTGGAAATGGAAGGCACTGTGTTAAGCTATTGGGTTACACTCATTGTCATTGATTGTAGCTTGCATGGAGAAGCCAGTTAATGAGGTAATCTGTTGTTTCTGTGGTAGGCTCTGTGGTCCCCCAGTTGGGGTATACGAATCTCCCAACCTTTGGGAGAGCACTTTCCACTTCTGTGAGTTGCTTGGACTCTGTTACCCCTTAAGGTGGGGGTAGGTGGCAAGATAGTTCACAGCTGGTGCATACAAGCCTGGGTGTCTGTGCTTCTAAGGTTGCTTGACCTGCCACTTGGGGAAGCCACTAATATGTTATTCAGGGCTCTTTCTCCACACTTAGAGTGCTGTTCCTAATTGGATGGATCAATTGATGCAATTGCTGAGGTCTCTGGCTGGGTTTTTTCTTCCCAGTCCACAAACTGCAATGCTGGCAGCTGGCTGGACCTGACCAGCAAGCCCTGGAGTTATGATCTTAATAGATAACCTAAGCTGGTCCAACAGGCAGAACCAACAGTCTGCTGAATGTTTTAGCACCAACATCCCACAGATTCATGCCAGCTGCACAGATAAAACAGCTTTTCTCGCTTCTGTCCACCTCCAAGGGTGTAGTCCACTGCACCTGGCATGCAAGTCCCTTGGCTGAGGAAGGGTTCTGCCCAAAACTGCCTTTTGTAGCTGCATCTCCATGCTGGGGACCCCAGAGATGGAGGCTGCTTCCTCTGGAAAGCTAGCATTGGGAGTGACCACTCAAGAATTGGCAGAAGCCAATTGGGCATGGTGAATCAACAGGTTGCCAGCTGTCACCTCTGCATCACAATCCCACAGTCTGTCTAGCAGAAGACCCTGCTCTTTTTGTCCCACTGAGCTGGCCAAATCACTGGCAGTTTTCAGGGGCAGAGCTTCCTGTTTGGCATTCACCTCCTGTGCTCTGGTGTTGCTGCCAACCAGAGGTGAGATGCCTGTATCCAAACTCCCTCACACAGTTGTGATCATGGGGAGTAACCACTCAGACCAGTCCCTCCCACACTCAGTGTGGTCCCAGTAAAGAGCACCAGGGATTTCAAAGTATTTCCTACTATTGTCTCCTCTCCAGAGAATCTGTTGTCCCGTGCCACAACTTTGCACTACCTTCAGGTGCGTCCCTGTCTTAGTGGGTGTTGAGGTCTGTGGAGGAGCTGGACATCCTCTTGTGGGTCAGATCATGTGGGACTGGCTGGCCAGGCAGGTGCAGCTCTCCCACTCTTTACTCTATTCCCTATTGTATTTCTCACACTCTCCAGTCTTTGTGAACTTCTCTCCCTTTCACCTTTTTTCCCCTTTGCTGCATGTCCCACACTGTTTCTATGCAGATTCACAGTGCTGTTCTTGCGGGAGGAGGGTGGTGGAGTGATCCACTACTATGTAGCCATCCAAGTTCTTCACTTCTTTCTCTGGGAGCAGTGAGCCTGGAGGCCACCAAAAATCTGCCATTTTTCCTGTAGCCTGATCTTTTGATTCTTATCTTAATTTCCTTCTTGACACAATGATCATTTAGCAGTAAGTTGTTTAATTTCCATGACTTTGTGTAGAATTGAATTTTTATGTTGTAGTTGATTTCAAATTTTATTCCACTGTGGTCTGAGATGGTACATGGTACAATTTTTATTTTTTTAATTTGTTGAGACATGTTTTGTGTCCTAAGATGTGATCAATTTTAGAGAATGTTCCGTGTGCTGATGAAAAGAATGAATATTCAGCAGTCTTTGAGTAGAATATTCTGTAAATGTCTGTTAGGCCCATTTGTTCTAAAGTCCCATTTAAGTCCAGTGTTTCTTTTTTATTATTATTAATTTTTTTATTTAATTTTTTTTTATTTTTCTTTATTTTATTTTTTTAACTTCCTTTTTTTCCCCCCACCATCCTTAGTATCCTCAAAGGAACTCCAGTGTTTCTTTATTTATTTTATTTTTGGAGGATCTGTCCAATTTTGTCGGTGGGGTGGTGAAGTTCCTGGCTATTAATATTCTGTTGTTTATCACTTTGTATAGCTCTAGCAAGATTTGCATTATGAATCTAGGTGTACCTGTGTTAGGTGCATACATATTTAGGATTGTTATATCTTCTTGTTGAATTTCTCATTATATACTGATCATCTTTGTCTTTCTTTACTATTGTTGATTTGAAGTCTGTGTTATCTGATGTGAGAATGGCTACACCAGCCTTCTTTTGATTTCCATTTTCATGGAATATTTTTTCTATCCCTTCACCATCAGTCTTGATGAGCCCTTGTAGGTTTTATGTTTTTCCTGGAGACAACAGGTAGTTGGCCTGTATTTTTTTTTATCCATTCAGCCAGCCTAAGTCTCTTGAGTGGATAATTCAATCCATTCACATTTATTGAAAGAATTGATAAGTTGGGTAGATTTAAGCTCATCCTATTGGGTAGAACCTTATTTCTTTGTTTCACCTCTTGAGCCATTATGATATATGGCCTCTGAGCTTTACCTTTTGAGTGATTTTACACTGGTGAGTGTCTATGGTGCTGATAAATGTATAATGCTGATCTGAGTACTTCCTGTAGGGCAGGTCTGGTCTTGACAAATCCTCTCAGTGTTTGCTTGTCTGAGAAAGTATACACAATAACATTTATTTTTAAAAAAAAGGAGATTACTCTGGCTAGTCTTGACTAATCAGGCTAAAACCCTCATAAGTGGATCTGAGATCTCCTTGAAATGAGATACTCCCCCTTCAGGCTATATGAAGTAACAAAATGTTGGAGAAGCCCATGGAACAAGGTGTTCTCTACCAGTGGTCTCTCATACTTGGTGCCAACAGCCAGCAGGAAAACAAGGACCTCATTCCTCCAATTGCAAGGAGATGAATTCTGCCTATAACCTGGGTGATATTGAAATTAATCACTGACTAGTTGAGCTTCTGATGAGACTTCAGCTTGAAGAAACCCTGAAAGAGAGAACCCGGGTGAGTTGTTTTTGGACTTCTGACCTGTAGAAATTGAGAGAATGAATATTATTTTAAGTCACTGAGTTTGTGATCATCTGTTGCACAGAACAGAAAACTAATAAAGAGACTGAAGGCAAAAGCAAAATTTGTTTCAAGGATACCATTCTGAAGAGACATTCTAAATTCGTAGCCCCTGGTGCCAACTCAAGGAAGAACTTATTCAACCTATTCTTCTACTCTCTACATAGACTTTTTTACTTAGTGACAACACTCAAGACACTAGACA
>VSMD01129247.1:0-17505 GCA_008750895.1 Mirza zaza
ACAGAGTCTCACTTTATTGCCCAGGCTAGAGTGAGTGCCGTGGCGTCAGCCTAGCTCACAGCAACCTCAAACTCCTGGGCTCAAGCAATCCTGCTGCCTCAGCCTCCCAAGTAGCTGGGACTACAGGCATGTGCCACCATGCCCGGCTAATTTTTTCTATATATATTAGTTGGCCAATTAATTTCTTTCTATTTATAGTAGAGATGGGGTCTCGCTCTTGCTCAGGCTGGTCTCGAACTCCTGAGCTCAAACGATCCGCCCGCCTCGGCCTCCCAGAGAGCTAGGATTACAGGCGTGAGCCACCGCGCCCGGCCTCTCTTCTATATCTTAATCTCAGGCATAATAATAATGACTAGGGTGACATTTATCTTCTAGCTTTTCCATGTTGTTTCCTCTCCTAAGTTAAGATCCATCCGTGACAGTATTTTTTATAACCCCCAGAATAGCTTGCACAGAATTAAGTACACATCCATTACTTAGTTGGTTTTCCAGTGTGACGTCCTTTACCTATGTATGCAGCCTGTATGTGAAAGACTACAGAGGAAACCAGGAAGGTAATTTGCTGGGATGGGCCAATGCTACACGCCCCTGCACATGACACTCTCCTGATCCTGGATCCCCAGATAATATCTGCCTACGAATCTTCTTCCCTTGCTTTTGTTACAGAGAATTATTTATGTAAAATACCCCAATCCCACAAAAAATTATTTTAACTTGTGGGGGCTAACCCTAGATATGGGTAAAAGGAGAGAGGTCATATCTAAGTTAAAATAGAAATATAGTACCCTAAATATATTTATTGTATAAAGAAGCCAGTGAAAATTGTCTTCAAAATGCAGATTTGTATTCTGTTTTTCTTTTCTTTTTTTTTTTTTTTTTTTTGAGACAGAGTCTCATTCTGTTGCCTGGGCTAGAGTGCTGTGGCGTCAGCCTAGCTCACAGCAACCTCAAACTCCTGGGCTCAAGCAATCCTTCTGCCTCAGCCTCCCGAGTAGCTGGGACAACAGTCATGCGCCACAATGCCCAGCTAATTTTTTCTATATATTTTTAGTTGGCCAATTAATTTCTTTCTATTTTTAGTAGAGACGGGGTCTTGCTCTTGCTCAGGCTGGTTTCGAACTCCTGACCTTGAGCGATCCTTCTGCCTCGGCCTCCCAGAGTGCTAGGATTACAGGCATGTACCACCGCGCCTGGCCATGTACTCTGAAGATCTAAGGAAAATTTGATACCTTAGTGAATGAGAATAAGAATATCCTAGAATACAAGTTACATAGCCCTACACTATTCCAAAGATCTGGTCAGGAAACTCTGGATGCCTTTCTTGCTTTCTCCTTTAAGAAAGAGTAGGCATTAAAGATTCTCAGATTGAGAAGGTAACAATGGAGAGCCATGTAAATACTTACTGAAGGCATACTAAATGCCCAAACCTGCAACGAGCTTTGGGTATAATCGTCATTTTTGAAAAACACAAAAATATGTTCTAACACCAAAACAGTATTTACCATTCAACCTATCTTTCCTGGATAAGCAAGGAGATGGGGCAGGGATATAAGTTGTACAAATATAGTACTTGTCTTTTAAGACCTTAAAATCTGGTGAAAAAATCAAGGTAGTTCATTCGAATAAAATTAAGTGCTAAACTGTGTAGTACAAACTTTACGAGCAAGAGGAGCACAGAAAAGAACAACAATCAGCACGGGCTTCAAAAACTTGAAAAGGCTTGTCCAGGTGAGAAAACTTAAATTGGGCCTTGACAGAGGGTAGGCAGAACCTGGATAGGTGCAGGTAAAGGAGAGATGTGGGGAGGTGACAGGATGAACAGAGACATAAATGTGGGAACAAACACAGCATGTGGAGGCAGGCATCAGTATGGTTTGTGCTGAGAAGAAAGGGATCTAACTGAAACAGAGAATTCCCTTGTTGACTGAAACAATGTCAGACAAGAGTACGATAAGGAACAAGTTAAACTGAAAGGCTTGAAACCAAGAGGGGTGGGGGAGGTAACTGCAAGTTTTTATAAAAAAATAGGGAAGTAATTGGAGGAAATCCACCACATTTTAGTTAGCCTACTAGGTCTGCTGCAAACACAGTGGGTTACAAATGGATAGGCAGGGAGACTAGTTTAGGATGGTGCAAAGTAAAGCAGGCAAGGATGCAAGGCACTGAGGTTACAGATACATTTCTGAAATGGAGGCACAAAGAACTCGATGTAGGGAATGAAGATGAGGGAAGAGTTCATGATGACTCTAAACATCTCTATCTTGGAGGAAAAAAAAAGAATCACTGACACAAAACTATAAATGTCCCTGCTCTTACCTTGTCTGAGAAACTAATTCATGTTAATAATAGCTATCATCCCAATCAATTAACTGAACTGCATTTTAATAGATGCCGTCAATGCCTTGACAGTGGCAGACGGTTGAAACCGAAGGGGGGTGCATCTTTCAACAGCATCCCTCACACTAATACAATGGAGGTGTTTGCTTACTCCGCTTACAATCACGGCCGCCGTTGCAAACTTCACCCTTAGAAAAATTAGGATTATTCCAGGAAAGATACCCATTCACCCTCTGGGTAGCAGGATCTTGCCAGTTCCTCAGCTGTCAGAGCGAGCTCCTGGAGAGAAGGGAGGCGCCTGAAGGAGGCGGCCTCCCAGGGGGGCCGAGGAAGCAGAGTTCAATCGAAGAAGTAAAACCACCGATGCCAGAAGAGTGAAAGACAGGGAAGGGACTCGGCTGAGGGGAGAGAGAGACCAGAGGACCGTTAAGCCCCTCCCAGGTCGGGAACCAGGCCAGCCCGGCCCTGCGCGGCCTGGCGCGGCCCAGCCCCGCTCCCCAGCCTGGAAGTCCAGGAGCTCCCCCTCACCTGCTCAGGCTCATCAGACGACTGGGAAGCCGAAGCTCCCACAGTCGGAAACGCCACCGCAATGCCAACCCGGAAGTATTGAAACGAGCGGAAGTAACCAAGGCGTCGCCCCGGCAACCGTGGGACAGCCATTCCAACTCCGCCTCCTCTAAGGCTAAAAAAGAAGGCGCGAAATAAGAGGCAGAAGCGGCAGGGGTCTAAGGGTGGGTGTCAGACGGGTTGCTAATGCAAAGGCTGCCTTGCAGGAGGTGTAGAGAGACAGAGCTGAGGCCTGAGAATTTGGCAGCTTCTACAGTTAACATTCTCGCCACGGGGTGCAGGGGTGTCTCCTCACCGCGTTTCCCACCCACCTGGTGCATACAAGGACCGGGAAAGTAGGGGGAGAGGGGGAGGAGAGGGGGGCCTGTGGAGCAGGTAGTGCGAGGGGCGGGGCAAGCAGAGTAATGGGCGTGGCGTCCTGCACGCGCAGAGTCCGAAAAAAGGAGGGAAAAGGAAGGGGGTGGGGCAAGGGGGTTCGAACAAAAGTGGGAAAATATGGGATCAAGGGTGAGCAGAATTTAGTGAGGTGCCTAAATAGATAAAGATCTAAGTGAGGTGCCTAGATAAAGATCAAGGAAGCAAATAAAACCTCAGCACCTACTGGAAGTCAGACATTAGTGACTGAAAAATTAGGCTTCAGGCCCTGTAGTGGAAGCTCACGGTTTGGTTAGAAACTTAAGAAACGGTAAGTTAGAAACAGAAAAGGGGACCATAAGAAATTAAAGAGAGAGAAACTGAGGAGGAGAAACGCCAATGGGGGAAGTTCCAGTTAATTCGCACCTCACGTTCTGCCAGAAAATGATGAGCCTGATGACAAGCTTCTGGCCCTAACAACGGCCACCAAAAGGGATGACCGCAAAGCCTTCTGGGTGATTCCATTAGCCAATGCACTACAACCGATTTTAAAGCCTCTTAAATGGTTCCCTAATCACGCGGGAGTACACAATAACAGGGTTTATTGTTTATGTGGTATAAGTAAAAGTCAGTGCAAGGCATTGGCCCAAAATGATTATTTGTTGAATGAATGTTTGGAATTCGCTTGTTCCAAAAGGATCTTTCTCAATTTAGTTCACAGCTTGTGTTTTGTTTTGTTTTTCCATTTAAAATTTTCATCAGGCAGCACACATGATCGTAATATTAGCTGACATTACAAAGTACTCACCATGTATCAAGAGTGATGCCAAGAGCTTTTTGTGTTCACAACCACCCTGTAAGACCAGTACTATTATTTTCCTTCTTCGACGAGTGAGAAAAGTGAGGCCATAAAAGGTTGAGAGTAATGTGATAAGTGGCAGAGCTGGGATTTAAACTCGGATCTGACTTCAGAGCCCAGGCTCTCAACCACTATGCTACATTGTTGTTAGCTTTCATAATACCTTTGTTAACTTCAGAAATGTCCTTACTTAAAATAGATATAAGAAACACATACATGCATTCCAAATGTGAATTTCCTTTGATTTAGATCTCAACAGAGTACTCCTTTTCAGCCAGACAAGGGAGGTTTTAGCTTAGGGTCCTTCTTACTTGGAAGGACTATACTCTCTTCAATGACCTGAATTGTATGTGTATCTGTGGCCTGGGCTTGTCCCTCACATCCAGGTCGCTGAACCTTGTATTATAGAATTATGGCCCTCCCTGTGAGCAAATCACTATCTTAGTTTTTCTACAAGACTAATTTTGCCTCCTTAGCCACTGCCACCACTAGCTAATACTACTGGCTACCGATATAAACTTTGTCAAAATGAGCTTTGTTTTCAAATGATTTATTTTAAAAGAAGATGATGTTCACCAATATGTTGTAAGGAAGCCCTTAAACAAAGAAGATAAAGGCCGGGTGCAGTGGCTCACACCTGTAATCCTAGCTCTCTGGGCGACCAAGGCGCGTGGATCGCTCAAGGTCAGGAGTTTGAAGCCAGCCTGAGCAAGAGCGAGACCCTGTCTCTACTAAAAATAGAAAGAAATTAATTGGCCAACTACAAAAATATATAGAAAAAATTAGCCGGGCATGGTGGCGCATGCCTGTAATCCCAGCTACTCGGGAGGCTGAGGCAGGAGGATCACTTGAGCCCAGGAGTTTGAGGTTGCTGTGAGCTAGGCTGATGCCACGGCACTCTAGCCCGGGCAACAGAGTGAGACTCTGTCTCAAAAAAAAAGGTAAGAAACCTGTGACCAAAGCACCCAAGATTCAGTGACTTGTAACTTCACATGTCCTGCAACATAAATGCCAGCATATTGCTCTAAAGAAACAATAGCCTAAGAAAAATAAGGAAGAGGCTACAGAATATGCTAAACTTTTGGCCAAGAGATAAAGGAGGCCAAAAAAGCACCAGGAACAGATTGTCAAGAGATGTAGGCTGTCCTCTCTGAGAGCATCTACTTCTAAGTCTGAGTCCAACCAAAAATAAGATTTTTTTTAGTTAAATAATAATAAGTCCATATCCCCAAAAAATTAAAAAAACAAAAGTCCTATAATAGGTGAATTTAAAATGGCATTTGTAGAAACATTATAAGCACACAACACACTTTAACATATTAGCTGTTTTATTGCTTAGTTTGTTTTCAACATTCTCTAAAACTGTAACATAAAAAATATGACCTTCATTATCGAAGTTGATCATTTTCCTTATAAATTGTCTTCTATTTATATTCTTGACCATTAAGACCAAGACCACTATTTGACTATACTCTGTCTTGTGTTATGTTTGAATTCTGATCTCTCCATAAGATAAACTATTCAAGAGGATAGAATCGTGAATCTAATAGTTGGAGGGAGACTTAGAGGTCTCTTCTATAATATTCATTAAAGACAGTTGTCCAATCTCTGCTAGAATCCTTCTGGTGTAAGTATTCAACACAAGTCATCTTATTACTCTACTGGATAACTCTCTTAGAAAGTTCTCATTCATATTGAGCCACAATGTGCTTTCCAATTTCTACTCTTCCCAGAGAAACGGATGGTCTTAAAGAATGAAAAGAGCACTGTAGTTGGAGCTGGAAGACCTTTTTTAGAGATGACGTTCACATGACATAAAAGTGACCATTTCAGGCTGGGCACGGTGGCTCACACCTGTAATCCTAGCACTTTGGGAGGCCCAGGCAGGAGGATCGCTCAAGGTCAGGAGTTCCAAACCAGCCTGAGCAAGAGCAAGACCCTGTCTCTACTAAAAATAGAAAGAAATTAATTGGCCAACTAAAAATATATAGAAAAAATTAGCCAGGCATGGTGGCATATACCTGTAGTCCCAGCTACTCGGGAGGCTGAGGCAGGAGGATAGCTTGAGCCCAGGAGTTTGAGGTTGCTGTGAGCTAGGCTGACGCCATGGCACTCTAGCCTGGGCAACAGAGTGAGACTCTGTCTCAAAATAAAACAACTATAAAAAAAAAAAAAACATTTAAAAAAGCGACCATTTCAGAAGGAACAATTTAGTGGCATTTAGTACATTGACAACGTTGTGCAACAGTTTTCATCACCAACATTTTCAAACTACATATCCATTAAGCAGTTGCTCCCTATTTCTCCCTCACCAGATCCCCTGGCAACTACCAATTTGCTTTCTGTCTCTATGGACTTATCTATTCTGAAAATTTCATATAAAAGGAATGATACCTTTTGTGTCTGGTTCATTTTGCTCAGTGTAAGTTTTTGAGGTTTGTCCAAGTCGTAGCAAGTGTCCGTACTTCATTCCTTTTTATGGCTAAAAAACATTCCACTGTGTGTGTGTGTGTGTGTGTGTGTACTACAATTTGTTTATCCATTCATCCATTGATAGAATTTGGGCTGTTTCCAACTTTTGGCTATTGTAAATAGTGCTGTTATGAATATGCATGTTTGAATGTCAGTGTTCAATTCTTTTGGGTTTATACATACAAGGGAAATTTCCAGAAGACCTTTTAGAAACCAAATTCCATCACTTACTAGCTCTGTGACTCTGAGCAAATTACTTAATATTTCTGAGCCTCAGTTTCCTATCTGAAGATTAACTATTCTAATGCTCCTAGGACAGGGTCAGGCACTTAGTATATGATTCACAAATGTTAATTGCCTTCCTTTCTTCTCCCCCACCCTTAGCAGCCCTCCCACAAATCCTCCAGCCCAGCAGTGTTTTATTCCACAAGCTTGACATCCCCTCAACCAGTCTTCCTATGTGATGCTTTCCAGACCTCCCAACATCTTAATTACCCTGCTCCCAGAAGATGTCAGGGAGGAAACCTTTTCCTCTATTCTCTTAGGTTCAGTGCCTGCACACTGTAAATTAAACTAACAAAAAACAGATTAGCAGGAGAAAAAGCACACAATTTTTGTTAATGTTTATATGCATAGTTTACAGAAAAGAAGTGAAACTCAAAAAAGCAAATAGACTCAGATACTGATATACCATTTTAACAAAGGAACCCGGTTTAGGCTCCAAGGGATAATAAATTGTAGGAAAGAAACTAGGAAATGTATGGGGGAACTAATGGAATATAAGGGCTATTTTAGTAAGGTCTGTTTATGCAATTCATCTTGGCTGGTTTTTGATGATTGATCATTCTTCCCTCCCTGGTATAGGGGAGTGAGGAACTTTCCTCAAAGGGAAATATACGTCCTGCTTTTAGACAGATATGTGAAGGGCAGAGAACTTTTCCTGCACCTGTTGATACTCAACGGCATTTAGCTCAAAATAATCCTTATGCCAAAGTGACATATTTTGGGGTGGCATATTCCAATACCCTTCAAAGACAAAGGTGCATTTGTAAATAGTCACCATTGCCTACTTTTGGTGGAGGAGAGGCCTGCCTCTGTTAGATGTTTAGCATTGGACACTAAACCTTAGATGTGTATTATTTAAAAATGAGAACATTTTTATTTTCATTAAAAGGCACTATTAAGAGAGTAAAAAGGCAAGCCCCAGAATTGGAGAAGAGATTTTACATCCATGTATCCTACAAAATCTCATATCCAGTATATATAAAGAACTCCTAAAACTCAGTAATAAAAAGGAAACTCAATTTTTAATGGGAAAAATACTTGCAAGGCACTTCATAAGAGTATATCCAATGACTGATAAGCATATAAAAAGTTTTCAACATTGTTAGTCAGCAAGAAAATTCAAATTAAAGTCACAACATACACCCCAAAGCATGGCCAAAGTGAAAAGGACTGACAATACAAGGGGCTGGCAAGGATGTAAAGCATCTCAAATTCTAACATACTGCTCATAGAAGTATTTATTACTTTTCCGTTCTTGTACAAAAAAATTGTCCAAATTCAGCAGCTTAAAACAATACACATTTACTGTCTCACAGTTTCTGTAAGTCAGGAAGGAGCCCAGGCATGAGTTAACTAGGTCCTGTGCTCTGGAGTCTCACAAGGCTACAATCAAGGTATTGGCTGGCCAGAGTGTGTTTTTCTCCTGAGACCTGAGACTGGCTAAGAATCTGTTTCCAAGCTCACTCAGATTATTGCAGAATTTATTTCCTTGCAGCTGTAGCACTGAAAGCTTCAGTTTCTTGCTGGTTACTATTGGCAAGAAGCTGCTCCCAGCTCTGGAGGCAGCCTCTATTTTCCTGCGATGTGGCCCTCTCCACAGGCAGTTCGCAGCATGGCCGCTGCTTCTTCCAGGCCTGTTGGAGACTGAGAGCCTAATATGTGTTTTTACCAGCACACAGCATAGTACAACTATTCATTTCTTAATGAAGACTATACCTATTATTCAAATTTAAAATAACTATTTTTTCTGATTATAGAAAGTGCACAGTCATTATAAAACACTTAAACTATACACAAAAGTAGAAAGAAGGTAGAAATTACCTGAAATCCAAACATCTACTACTGTTTGGGAAAGCTCAAGGAGATTTTGGTCTAGATCCATTTGCTCATTGCACAAAGATCCAATCTTTGAGACAATGAGGACTGACAAGGAAAAAAGGATTGCCAAGGAAGAAAGGAATTTTTAATCAGACAGTTGACTTGTCTGGAGACTGCAAAAGCTGCCTCAAATTTGTCTCTCCAACTAACAGAGATCATGGGCTTTTAAAGGAGAAGCCACATGCATTGGAGCAGGTCATACTATAACTAACAAGAGGATACAAGCATTGGTAGCAGGTTGTGGGGGATGGTGAATCTCAGCATCAGGAAGTCTGCCCAGTGGCCTTCAGAATATCAGTTCCTGTTGCAGAAAATCCACCATTTTTGGGAAATAACTCAAAATGTCAACTAGGTAGTTAAGGTGCAGGATTATTTTTTAAAAAGCAGCATCAAACTTTGTTCATGGGGCCAGTTACACTATTATCTTGACAGTCTGGATTAGCCTCTTTCTAGTCCTTCCCATGCACAGACACATCGTTATACTATAATTCTGTGATATGTGTATTCATGTCACATGCTCCTGCAGGGTGGCCTTGTGTGCTGGAGTCCAGTGGCTACCTCTAGAGTCCCAGTTAAGTCCAGCGTTTCTTTATTTATTTTCTGCCTTGATGATCTGTCCAGATCTGTCAGTGGGGTGTTGAAGTCCCTGGCAATTATGATGGTGCTGTTTATCTCTTTGCTTAGATCTAGTAGGGTTTGCTTTATGAATCTGGGTGCTCCTGTGCATAAATATTTAGGATTGTTATGTCTTCTTGCTGAATTGCCCTCTTTACCATTATATAATGACCATCTTTGCCTTTCTTTACTATTTTTGATTTAAAGTCAATTTTATCTGTTATGAGAATGGCTACACCTGTTTTCTTTTGATTTCTATTTCCATGGAATATTTTTTCCATCCCTTCACCTAGAGGCTGTATGAATCCTTGTGGGTTAGATGTGTTGGAACCTGAATAAAATACTTCTCAATAACACATGGGTTAAGAAAGAAATCAAAAGGGAAATTATAAAGCATTTTGAAATGAATGAAAAAGAAAACTCAACATAGCAAAGTTTGTGAGATGCCGCTAAAGCCATGGTAAGAAGAAAATTTATAATAGCAGTAAATGTCTAAATTAGAAAACACTTAGGATCTTAAAACAATTATCTCAACTTTCACCTTAAGCAACAAGGAGACAAAGAGCAAATTAAACCTAAAGTAAGTAAATTTAAGCCTAAATTAAAAATAACAGTAGAAATCAGAGGCCAAGGTGGGCAGATTGCTCAAGGTCAGGAGTTCAAAACCAGCCTGAGCAAGAGCAAGACCCCATCTCTACTATAAATAGAAAGAAATTAATTAGCCAACTAATATATATAGAAAAAATTAGCCGGGCATGGTGGCGCATGCCTGTAGTCCCAGCTACTAGGGAGGCTGAGGCAGCAGGATTGCTTGAGCCCAGGTATTTGAGGTTGCTGTATGCTAGGCTGACTCCATGGCACTCACTCTAGCCTGGGCAACAAAGTGAGACTCTGTCTCAATAAATAAATAAATAAATAAATAAATAAATAAATAACAGTAGAAATCAAACACATTGAAAGTGGAAAAACAATAAAGGAAAGCTGGTTCTTTGAGAATGTCAATAAAAAGATAAATCTCTAGCCAGATTAATCAGCAAGAAAAAGGACACTATTAAACAATATCAGGGCTGAGAGAGGGAGCTTAATTATAGATCCTACAAATATTGTGGCAGGTAGACTCTAAGATGGTCCTCAATAATCCCAGCTTCCTGGTACTCATGCCCCTGTGGAACTCCCTCCCCATTGAGTATGGATTGACCTAGGAACGTGCTTGTAACGAATGCAATATGGCATAGGTAATGAGATGTCACCTCTCTGATTAGGTTATGACTACCATCTTGTTACAATTTCTCTATTGCTGGCTTAATGAAGCAAGCCACCATGTTGGAGAGGCCAATATAGCAAGAAACTGAGGGCAGCCTCTGGCCAACAGCCAACAGGGAATTAAGGTCCTCAGTCTAACAACTCACAAAAAAACTGAATCTTGCCAACAACCACATGAGCTTAGAAATGGATCCTTTCAGAGTCAAGTCTTCACATAAGATGCTAGTCCTGGCTGACACTTTGATTACAGCCTGGTGAGAGACTCTAAATAGAGGATCCAGCTAAGCCGTTCCCAGATTCCTGACCTACAGAGTCTGTGCAATAACAAATGTGTGTTGCTTTAAGCCACTAAGCTTTTAGTAATCTGTTATGTAGAAATAGATAACTAATACAAAAGTTAACACGATACAGAAATATTGTCAGCTGTCTTAGTTTTCTGTTACTTATTACAGAATACCTAAACCTGAATAATTTTTTTTTAAAGTAATTTATTTCTTACAGTTCTAGATGCTGAGAAGTCCAAGGTCAAGGGGCTACATCTGGTGAGAGCCTTGTGGCTGGTGGAGACTCTCTACAGAGTCCTGAGGTGGTGCAGGGTATCACATGGCAAGCTAACATGCTATGCTCAAGTCACTCTTCCTCTTATAAAGCCACTAGTTTCACTCCCTAATAACTCGTTAATCCATTAACCTTTAATCCGTTAATCCATGAATGGATTAATCCATTCTGATGGCAGAGCCTCTTAAAGGCCCTACCTCTCAATACTGCCACATTGGAGATTAAATTTCAACATGAGTTTAGGAGGGGACAAATATTCAAAACATAGCAACAAGTTTATGCCAATACATTTGACAACTTTAGTGACGTGGACAAATGTGCAAATTTCTTAAAATACAAAAAGTGCCAAAGCTCATTCAAGAATAAATCAAAATTGGAATAGTCCTATAACTATTATAAAAATTAATTTGTATGTAAGAAACATTCTAACAAAGAAACCTTTGGGCCCAGACTTCACTGGCAAGTTATCCCAAACTTCTGAGGAAGAAATAATTACTATTCTGTACCAACTCTTTCAGAAAATAGAAGAGAGTAGAATACTTCCAACTCATTTTATGAGGCCAGCATTGCCCTGATACCAAAATCAGACAAAGACATTATAAGAAAAAAAATAAACCTGAAGATGAAAACCATTCAAAAAGTTAGATTCAAAAATTTTCAACAAAATTTTGGCAAGCTGAACCTGACAATACATAAAAAGTATAAGTTATCATGACTGAATGAGGGTTTATCTGAGGATTATAAAGTAGGTTTAATAATCAAAATTCAATTACTGTAGATAGAATAAGCAATATTTGATAGCACAACAAAGTGACTATAGGCGACATTAAGTTATGGTATACTTTAAAATAACTAAAAGAGTGGAATTGGAATGTTTCTAACACAGAGAAATGATAAATGCTTAGGGTAATGGATACTCCAATCAATTAATTTGATTAATACTTATTGTATGCCTATATCAATATGTCACAAGTACCCTATAAATATATACAACTATTATCTACCCATAATAATTAAAAATAAAAAATTTAAAATGGAAAGAAAATCAATCACAGTAGCTCACTATATTAACAAAAGAATAAGGAAAAAAACATATAATCATCTCTATAAACACACAGAAAACATTTGACAAAATGCATCATCCATTCCTGATTAAATCTCTTAACAAACTAAGAATAAAAGGGATTTTCCTCAACCTGATGAAGGCTAGCTACAAAAGACCTACACCTAATAGCACACTTACTGATGAGATACTGAATGCTTTTCCCCTAACATCAGTAACAAGGTGAGGCTATCCAGAAATTCTAGTCAATGAAATAAGGCATGAATAAAAGGCATCCAAATTGGAAATGACAATGTTAAACTCTCATTATTCATGGATGACATCTTGTCCAAATAGAGTTTCTTCTAGAATGTACAAGAAAGCTACAACTAATAAATGAGTTTAGTGAGGTTGCAGAATATAGAGTCAATACACAAGAATCAATTGTATTTTGAATTTTTGAATTTTTTTTTTTTTTTTTGAGACAGAGTCTCACTCTGCTGCCCTGGCTAGAGTGCCGTGGCTCAAGCAATCCTTCTGCTTCAGCCTCCCTAGTAGCTGGGACTACAGGCATGTGCCACCATGCCCTGCTAATTTTTTTTATAATTTTTAGTTGGCCAATTAATTTCTTTCTAATTTTAGTAGAGACGAAGTCTCGCTCTTGCTCAGGCTGGTTTGGAACTCCTGACCTTGAGTGATCCTCCCGTCTTGGCCTCCCAGAGTGCTAGGATTACAGACATGAGCCACCACGCCCGGCCTGTATTTTTATACATTAGCCACAAGCAACTGGATATTTTAAATTTTAAAAACATTTAAAATAGCATCAAAATATGAAATATTTAGGGATAAATGTGATAAAAATGTGCAACATCTATACATTGAAAACTGAAAAGATGACTAAGAGAAATTAAATAAGACTTAAATAGAAAGATATATTATACCCATGGCTTGGAAGACTCAATAATATAAAAATGTCAATTCTCCTCAAATTGATCAATAGATTCAACACAATATCAACCAAAATCCCAGAAGGCTTTCTTACAAAAACTGACAAGCTGATTCTAAAATTCTTAATTCATATGCAAAGAATCTAAAATAAAAAAAACTTTTTAAAAAGAGTAACAAAGTTAAAGGACTTACACTACCCGATTGAAGATTTATTATAAAGGTACAATAATCAAGACAGTAGTATTGGTAGGAGAGACACACAGATCAATGGAACAGAATATTGGCTCCAGAAATTGACACACATATGTGACCATCTGATTTTCAACCAAGATGACAAAGCAATTCAATGGGGGAAAAATATTTTCAACAAATGATGCTGTCAAAATTGGATAACCACATGGAAAAAAAAAAAAAAACTTCCACACAAGTTAGACCTTTATTTCATGCCATATATAAAAATAAAATCTCAATGAATCATAGACCTAAAGTTAGGAGTTAAACTATTTCTTGAGATTGTTACATAGCAAACTAAATTTCTAACTGATCCAGAGGGATTCCATATGTTAAAAATGTGAATAATTATATAACTTTCTTAAAGATCTATAATTTGCAATAATCTATTAAAGCTGAGAAATCCAACAATAAGTAAATTTAGTTTAACCAGTAATACGCAAGTATATTTGACCATGGAGCTCTTTATTTGCACATGAGTAATAGTCTATGAAACACACTTTGAAAACCATTATCTTGTTCAAAACTTTTGCTCTAAATGTGAGAAATCTAATGCCCAGAGAGAATAATTGACTTCACTAAGACCACTTGTCTAATTGGAGATGTCTCCAGGCATAAATCCTCTGCTTCTTCTATTGCACAATAGATTATCATTTTCACTGGTGTAGAACAGGGGTCCTCAAACTTTTTAAACAGGGGGCCAGTTCACTTTCCCTCAGACCTTTGGAGGGCCGTTGGAGAGTGCAGCGCACATTCCACACATGCGCACTGTAGGCCCAGGACAAGACAGCTGCAAAGCAGGACAGGCAGCTGGCGGCAAAAACACCCGGCAGGCCGGATAAATGTCCTTGGCAGGCAGCATATGGCCCGAGAGCCGTAGTTTGAGGAGGCCTGGTATAGAACATGCCTTGAAGTAGTGGAAGTATTGCTTCCACTATTTCCTGGGCCATCTGTATTATAGCACTTCTCATCCTATATAGTACAATAATCTGTCCTCTCCATGACACTGAACATTCTTTCCGCCTAGGGAATGCAAACTGATTACTTTTGTTTTGCCCAATTAATGCCAGTGATTAAAATACTGTGGAATTTCAATGAAGGTTTCATGAATGAAAGGGGGGCAGATTTCCATGTGAACAGCCCAAGAACAAGAGTATAGACATCCAAAAATTAGAGTACAAGACTCCAAGTTGTGAAGAGAGGAAACATTATCTAAGGAAGGAAGTCAAGGTTGGTGGGAAATTAAGAATAATATATGTACAACAAGGAATCAGGAAAGTAGACACAATTAGATGTAGTATCACCAGCGCAGGGAAGATTTTTGGTTCAAGACAGCTGGTATGTAATTGTATAATCACTAAATAATTACCTACAATAAACACCAAGAATATGCTGCATTCCATGCAAAAATAAGCATATTATGATATAATAGCCACTTTAAATAATTATTGCAGTTTGATAGCACTGCATATATAGGTTTAAGTATCAGTTCAATATGTTGAGGGAAATAATTCTAAGCTTGTTATTATCAAAATAAAAAATGTTAGAATATATGAAAACAAAAGCACATTACAAAAGGAACTAACATTTATTGATCATACTAAACTCTTGCCATACATAAGCTCATTTAGGTCTCATAACTACCTGGTGAAGTAAATCTTTCCTCCTCAAATCTTTCAAACAGATATGAGGAACTAAAGCATCCTTTCTTCTAACAGTGTGCATGCTGTCATAAGAACGTAGGTTGCCCCATTTTCCCCCAATAATTTCTGAATCCCAAGATTTTTTAATACAGTGATCCTTTCCAATGACTCCAATTTTGTAAACAGAGTTTAATTTTTCTGACTTATAGAACCTCTTGTTGAACAGTTACAAATAATAACAGGCCCATCATCTTGTTCAGAAAGGACATAATCTAGAAATTCAAAACAGGTGCCTCTCCAAGGAGCATCCAAGACTTTTAAGAGTTCCCAACATGGCTTCATATCAAAATTGATTTGTAACTTTTCATGGAACTAGAAATAATAAACATGTGTAGGGTGCTTAATAAATTCCAGATATTGTGCTAAACACTTTATAAAGGTTCTTCTATTTAATTCTCACACTCTCTTTATGAGATAAAATGGACCTTCCTTCTGGAATGTTTATTAAAAATTATGAGTTTTTACATTTTTTACAAAGATGCCAAGAAGATATACTGAGAAAATGACAGCCTCTTTAAAAAATAGTGCTAGGAAAACTGGATATCCATATGCAGAAGAAGAAAACTAGACCCCTATCTCTCACCACATACAAAAATCAAATCAAAATAGATTAAAGACTTAAACATAAGACTTGAAACTATGAAACTACTAGAAGAAAATATTGGGGAAATGCTTCAGAACATTGGTCTAACTAAAGATTTTTGGTACCTGTAGGCCAACCAACTGAAAAATAAAATATTAATATTATAAAAAAATAAAATTCAATTATTTAAAAAAATAAAATAATATAATATAAAGATTTTTGGGTAAGACCTCAAAAGTACAAGCAATCAAAGGAAAATAGACAAATGAAATTACATCAAGCTCAAAAGCTTATGCACAGCAAAGTAAACAATCAACAGAGTGAATAGACAACCTGCAGAATGGGAGAAAATATTTGCAAACTGTTCATTTGGCAAGGAATTAATAACCAGAATATATAAAGAACTCAATTCAATAGCAAAAAAGCAATAAATAATCCAATTAAAAAATGAGTAAATGATCAAATAGACATTTCTCTAAAGAAGATATGCAAATGGCATATAGACACATGAAAAAATGCTCAACATCACTAATCATCAGAGAAATGCAAATCAAAACCACAGTGAGATATCATATCACCCAGGTTAAAATGGCTATTATCAAAAAGACAAAAAATAACAGATGCTGGTAAGGATGCAGAGAAAGGGGAACTCTCACACACTATTGCTGGGAATGTAAATTTGTACAGCCATCATGAAAAACAGAATGGAGGTTCCTCAAAAAATTAAAAATAGAACTACCATATGATTCAGCAATCCCACTGCTGGGTATATATCCAAAAGAAAGGAAATCAATATATTCAAGAGATATCTGCACTCCCATGTTTATCACAGCAATATTTGCAATAGCCAAGATACATAATGAACCTAAGTGTCAACAGATCCAGGAATGGATAAAGAAAATATGGTATACATACACATTGGAATGTTATTCAGCCATAAAAAAAATGAAATCCTGTCCTTTGCAGCAACATGGATGAGCCTGGAAGACATTATGTTAAATGAAATAAGCCAGGCACAGAAAGACAAATATTGCATGTTCTCACTCATGTGGGCATGAAAAAAGTTGATCTTATAGCAGTAGAGAGTATAATGGTGGTTACCAGAGTCTGGGACAGTAGGGGGATGAAGAGAGGGTGGTTAATGGTTACAAAAATGCAGTTGGTAGAAAGGATATTTTCTAGTGTTCAATAGCACAGTAGGGTGACTGTAGTTATCAATAATTTATTGTATATTTCAAAATAGCTAGAATAGAAGATTTGGTATGTTCTCAACACAGAGAAATGATAAACGTTTGAGGTGATATCTATCCCAATTACCATGATTTGATCATTACACATTGTATACATGTATCAAATATCACATGTACCACATAAATATGTACAATTATTATGAATCAATAAAAAAATC
This sequence comes from Mirza zaza, assembly GCA_008750895.1. NCBI lineage: Eukaryota > Metazoa > Chordata > Mammalia > Primates > Cheirogaleidae > Mirza > Mirza zaza. The sequence continues at coordinate 17,104 of VSMD01129247.1, forward strand.
CTAGCAACTACTCTAGAAAATAAAAGAAAAATGAACAAAAATTATGAGTTTTTAAAGGTTAGAAAAATAAAGTACATCAATGGGATAAATGATTTTTTTTTTTTTTTGAGACAGAGTCTCACTTTATTGTCCAGGCTAGAGTGAGTGCCGTGGCGTCAGCCTAGCTCACAGCAACCTCAAACTCCTGGGCTCAAGCAATCCTCCTGCCTCAGCCTCCCGAGTAGCTGGGACTACAGGCATGTGCCACCATGCCCGGCTAATTTTTTCTATATATATTAGTTGGCCAATTAATTTCTTTCTATTTATAGTAGAGATGGGGTCTCGCTCTTGCTCAGGCTGGTCTCGAACTCCTGAGCTCAAAGGATCCGCCCACCTCGGCCTCCCAGAGAGCTAGGATTACAG
>VSMD01129248.1:0-22141 GCA_008750895.1 Mirza zaza
GTAATAGGGTATTGGGCAGGGGGGAGGGGGGAGGGGGACGGGTATATACATACATAATGAGTGAGATGTGCACCATCTGGGGGATGGTCATGCTGGAAACTCAGACTTGTGGGGGGAGGGGGGAAAGGGCATTTATTGAAACCCTAAAATCTGTACCCCCATAATATGCCGAAAAAAAAAAGAAAAAAAAAAGAAAATAACAGAATAAAGCCTCAGATGTACAGAATTTAAAAAAAAAAAAAAGAAAATTTAACCATTTTGATCAAATATCTGAAAAAGCCACTGTATCCTTTCTGTAAAGTCATATTTAGTGTTGTATTTATACTAGGAAATGTATGCTTAATCATTTATAAATATTTAGCAAATGCAGATAAGCAAAAAGAAAGTACAGAAGACTATAATCTACCACCAAGGGGAAAATAATATTTTACACCATGAATAGTGTTTTAAATCACTAAATATGTTTTCATAGCATTGTTTAATGTCTGCATAATAGTACAGTATATTAGTATAACATAAATTACTTATGTGTTTTACCAATTATAGAATATTTTTATCTTCATTTTTTGCTACTATGAATATCTACACACATACTTATTTCCATGCACTTCTTGTTTCCTTAAAATTAACTCCTTGAATTGGAATGGAGATGTCAAATGGCATGCAAAAGCTTAACCTTTTGATATTTAGCACCAAAAACTCAGAAAGTGTATAACTACATCGATTCTCATCAGCAGTGTACTATACTGCTCATTTTCTTACTCTTTTGTGCACATAGAGTATTATAACTGATATTTCTTTTTCATAAGTAAAATGTTCCACATTATTATTTTTTCAATTCTTTAAATACTACTGTTTGAACTTTTTACATGGTCCTTTTATTTCTTTTGTACTTTGCTTTTAATGTCTGATTCTTTGTTCAATATATAATCTCTCTATCTCTCTCCTTTCTGTTTCTTTCGTTATCACTCATGCACATTCTCATTTTCCTGAATCTTTATTTCCTGTAGGAAACACAGAATTTTAAGAATGCTGTTTTAGTTACAGGAAGTAGAATGACTGATGTATCATAAATGCCAAATGGAGGGACCCTAGGAGCCCAGCTTCTCAACACATTAGCTTATATCGTATTACCTCTAGGAAACATGTACTTCAAGAACTACTTTTTGCTTTTCTTCATATTTTCTCAGCTTAATAGGTCTTCTGAGCATCCAGATATTTTTTGGAAAAAAAATATAATCTGCAGAAAGACAGCAGATATCTAAACTATTGTAAGAATGAATACTTTTTCCATTATTTAGAATATTCTAGGCTTTTAAACAAGGCTTCTAGGTCTCCCAATTAAGAGTTATAACTGAGTGTTAAATACTGTTATTTTTCAAAAAAAACAAGAACAATTTTCCAATATTGTATCTTTATCATTTTAAACTCATTCTTTTGACTATTTAGCGAGCATTATTGAACTTCTTTGCATATTGTGTTAAAATTTTATAGCATCCTGTGTCTTCAATAATAGATGTAAACCAATGACCGCAGAGGGCAGTGACTGAGAAGAAAAACGGAGAAATAATCCAAGGTGCCGCCAAATAAAACAAGTCATAATTGTGCCACTCTACTTGGCTCTGTAACTGTGGGAATACATAACATGCTGCCTGAGACATTGCGATTGGCAACTGACATGCCAGGGTCTGAACTAAATGACTATTTTCTATTACTCAGTGGACAGTACGTGTGACTGTAACAATATTCAGTGAAATTGTGCGATTCTAGTGAGTGGTAACCTCTTCCAACTGACCTACACCCCATCACCCAAAACTCTACCTACCTGCTCTCCAGGATGTCACTACTGCCAAATTTTTGTCATTCCTTTTTGAAAATTGCTCTCGTTTATTACTTTATTTTCATTTGAATGTTTAGTTCAAACTTTAGAACTACTGGAAGTCCGTTCAATTTGAATCTGAAAAATAAAGGTGACAAATTAGTCTAGCTGATAGTCTTCTGGTTAAATTTTAATATTGACTCTAAAATATACAGAATGATTTTCTTTTCTGGTCTATAAACTGCTCTAGTATATTTGCTTTAGAAGAGCATCACTTTCCTTTAGTGTCAGAATATCATCAACATTAAGTTTTAGCAATTGCTATGGGTAAAATTTTTTGATTACAATCTCAACTTTTTACTTTAACATTTAATGTTTCAAAAAGTGGTGAATCGAATTAAGAAAATATTTCCCCTTAACTTCTTGAAAATAAGACATATTTTTCAAGCCAGGGTCTATTTATGGGGTGTTCACATGCCTTGAAGCCATTACCTTGTCCCACATATGCATGCGGACACAGACTTTGGGACAGTTTTGTATGTGTTCTGTCATTACACAGAAAGTCTGGTTTTCTTTTTAAAAAGAAAAGCAGGAAATGTTGTTTGTACTCTAAATACATTGGTGGCTCAAAGCATTAGCAATACTGTTTCTTCAATTACACTTATGGTTTGAGAGACCGCAGCCACAGCATTATTTATATAGTTTCCTGTTTTCAAGGATATTTCCTTTGCAGAATTGTAGTTACCAAGGATTTCCAATTTAAAAACAACTGTGGGCAAAATGCTAAACAATGACACTGATTTACAATATGTGAGCCCCACGGTGCCATTTCACAAAGAAAAATAACAAAAATAAATAGAAATAGAGCATAATAGGTAATGTTCTCAACAAGGAACATACAGTTTTCTTTATGTGGACTCTTGGGAAATGATGTGAATAAAACCACTGCTGAGCTAGCCAGCACTCGACATGCAGTTACAGAAACATCCGCGAGAAAGATCCAATTATTTTACACCCTCTTGTAATGTAGATTCATACGAAACACTTAAATTATTCTGAGTTCTTAAATGTACTTCATGAAAATCCTTAAGCACCCTTCCCATATGAGAGTAATACAACCTGAAAAGCGAAAGTATTTTTGCAATAATGTTTGGTTCATCGTGATGAAGGGGAAAGGAGTTGCGATTCTTATCCTTTTCCCAAATGACTCTTACTGTCTCCACTTGAAGTCCTGGGACTTGGTAACTTCTCAGAATAGGGAAGAGGCACGAGAGTCACTCTATCCCGACAATGTCCACTCCCTTGAACCCTGCTTTGTTCTGATGCTTGGTGCAGAGGCAAATTCACGTGGCTTTCCTGCAGCCCATCCTATAAAGTCCAGGCATCTTCAGGGCAACCTCAAAGGATTCATTAGGATTGGGGTGGAAAATTAAATGATATAGTTGTTGAACATACATTTTCTTTGCCCATTATTTTTTTCTTTTCTATTTTCTTAGAGTAAATGTTTCATAATTTTAAAAGTTACTGTAATTATTTTGGGGAAAATAATAACGTGAAATGTGATATTTAGCAGCGTGTGTTAGGTTTCTGTTTAGACTATACTCTCTCTGGCTGCAGACAGTCTTTGTTCTCCCGGTAAAATACTGGAAAACATTAGGAACATTGGTTGAGGAAATTGTCTGCTTAGCTTCAAGATATTTCAGATGCCCAATTTATTCCTCAACTTAACTTATGGTCTTAATGAATGAGTAAATGCTCTTATAACTTCTCTGCCATTTAAATGTGGGCTTTTGATTTTAATTTCATTTAGTATCATTTTTCAGTTTTTAGAGCAATCTATATTCCATCTAATGTGCAGTTAACTTTCAGCTCTGAATGGCTTTTACATAATCAGGTCCGTATGGGCCTTTCTAAAGAGTACGTGTCAGTTTTCTTCCTGATATGTGTACTTGAATTACATTTTGCAGTTAGGCTATGGGTGGGTGCTCTGTGGTTTAATATATTCAATTCATTGCAGCACTCTCTAACAACTCAAAGTATTAGTGCATTATTCCTTGGTACCTTTGCTCGTTAAACAAATACTTACTGTTCTTTTTTAGACATACTTGTCTACATACTGCCAGGTATTGCTTTTACCAGGATGGAATGGAGGAGTAGTCCTTACCCTCAACAATGGGGCAATAAAAGAAAAGTAATATAATTCCATTAATATTAGTTATATGTAGTGGTGCTAGTCTTTAATCATTATTACATATCTGATACATCTGTCCCTACTGCCCCCAAAAAACTACCAGTTTACAAATATATGCCCTAATTACTTAAAATTTGCCCTGGTTTTAAAAAGATATGATACAAATTATAAATATACAGATATTCAAAGCTCTACAGAATTCTTTCTGCAGATGGTCACTACTATTTAGAAAGATTTTTCTAGATTTCTTAGATTGATCTCTTATTTTGTATTGTTTTATCTACCCAGTTATAAAATAAACCTAGAAAAGTAGCAAATTCTCTAGAGGTTATTTATTTTATAACTTTTTACCTTTGGAAAAAATGTAGATACAATTTAAATCCCGATTATTTTCAAAATTTTTTGTTATTTTTAAACAAATTCTAGATTATGTTCATGTGAAATCACTATTGTAGCAAATATAACATGAAGAGTTATTAAAGTCAAAACACTGATTTCAAACACCATTTCCACAATACTAAATTAGGATTTACATGATGGCAAAAAATTGTTTTGATAATGAGTAAGTCATTGCATTTAAGTATGAGTGTGACTTCTGGTTCAAGCTGGCAAGCTGAAGCCAAAATTTTTACCTCCCATCTGTCTCTAAATCCTATTAAAATTGAAGTAAAAACTACAAAATAAGATACATTCATAGAAGCAATAAAACCTAGAAAGTGGAACACCATTAGAATGGAAACTTTAAACGAATGTATAAAAGAGAAAAAGTAGATTCCAGAGTTGTGAGTCTTCAGAGTGAACTCTAAAAAAGACAGCAGAAGAGATGGGAACCGCTCTTCCAACAGGGCTCTCTGGTGATCAGGATCTGTTTTCAGGAATTACAGAGAGCAAGAGAACAAAATACACCAGAGATTACCTATAGATTCAAGATTATTAGCAGGCATCTGAGCTGTCTGGACACCCCCATTCCTACATATGTTATGGTGGTATTTCCCCAATAAAATCAGAAATCTTCTTTCTAAAGACATTGAATGAGCCACCTGAAATGGATGTGAGGAACCTCAAATTTAATCTTCTCGTTCACTTCTGGTAGTGGTGGGAAGGGAACTGCAATTTGTTTGCTTTTTCCCCATTCACTAACCTTAAGGAGAATTCTGCCTCTTTGAGAGATGTGATAGACATCACAGAGAAAAGGCAGTAAGAGTAAAATTATATGGAAGGGCCAGGATCCATCCAATAGAAGCTTTTTGAACGAGATAAGACAAAACAGAAAAGAACACACCAGTGGAAGTGAGGGAAGGATTGATTATCAAAACGAGACTAGAGTAGAATAAAAACATGGTTTCAGATTGAAGGATTCAGCAGAAGAAGCTGTAAAGAAATTGCATCTTCCTGAAATTTTGGAATACAACAGATTATGGAATATTCAACATGATGTTACAGAACATTATAAGCCCAAGCCCTCAATGAAACGAGAATAATAACATCCCAGTGTGGTAGGCAGGATTTTGACTTCGGTGACCTCCTCTCCTGATGTTATGCCTGTAAATTTGTCACATTGCATGGCACCAAGGACTTTGCATACAGAATTAAGATTGCCAGTCAGTTGACTTTGAAATAAAGAGCTTGAGTGTTCTGGATTATCCAGAGATTCCCAATGTAATCACAAAAGAAGTTAGAAGAATCAGCCAGAATCAGTTAGAAGAATCTAAGAATCAGAAGTGTTGAGGCAGAAGGAGAGTTCAGAGAAGGAGAGATTGGAAGCATGAGAAGGACTCAACCCACTATTGCTAGATTTTAAGGTGGAGAAAGCGGACATGAACCAGGGAATGCCGGTGACCTCTAGAAGAAGCTAGAATTTCGAACCAAGAGCCAATGAGAAAATAGGGATATTGGTACTATAACCACATAGAACTGAATGCTATTAATCTCCTCGATGAGCTCAGATAATGTTTTAGAGAGAATAAAAGGATGGCTGTTGGCCTGAGAGCCAAACCAGGAGAGGTTAAGGTGTAAGGACCACAGTGACCACCAGGATCAATAATGTCTATACATGGAAGCTGAGAGTCCCCATGGCCAGCCTCCTCCTCCCACTCTACTGTCAGAAAACTGGCAGCCTGGCCTTCCCCCTCCAGGACAGATCCTGGGTAGAATTTCCTAGGGAATCTGATCAGCCTGAAGACAGAATTTTAAGTTTCTCCATTTAAACACCTCGGGCATGTCATCCTACAGTTTAGCACATCATCAACAGCCTTACTTAGATGCCCTGACTTGCAGCACTCTTTGTTATGTACAGGTAATCAAGAATGCATAGACTTCTCATATGAAAAACAAACAAACAAAGAAGAAAAATAAAGTAACAGAGAAAAGGAGCCCATTCAGGGAGGGAATGGAATACAACAAATGCAAGTACCACAATTATCTCAGAGAGATAAAAATACATATTATAATCATGAAATGAGAACAGTCACTTCAAAAAGAGCAACATTCAGATGATGTAAAAGAGCTCTTGGAAATTAAAATAATCATGGGAAAAAAACAAAATTCAATAAAATTATTACACATGAAAACCCACCAAATGCTCTGGAAAGCAGAGCAAAGGGCTGTAGTAATATGAAATAGGAGAGGGAAGAGAATTATAAGGGTTGGTTTTGAAGGTCCAACAACCAAATGTGGGAACAATGCTTGAATAAATATCAAAGATGGCAATTCCTAAATTAGAATTCCATCCCCAGCCAAACAATCCATTAAATGTGAAGGAAATAAACACATTTTTAGGCATGCAGCATCTTGGAAATTCACCCTCATGAGTTTTTCCTACTGAAGATACTGAAGGGTTGTGGACTAAGACAAGGGAGGAGAGGGCAGGGCGCAGGATACAGGGAATAGGAATCCCAATCGCAGGGTGGCAGCTGTGCATCAGGCATGAAAGCAACTAGTCCAGATGGGAAGAGCTCCAGGAGATATGTCATCAGGAAAATGAACTGATAGGACACCTGATGAAACTGAAGCAGCTGACAGATTATTTGGGGTTGAATTAGTAAGTATATGGAAAATGACAAGATAAGTATTAGTTCTAGGAGAAACAATGTGGAATAGGAATACAAAACTGGAATTTACTATATGGCTAAATTAAGAATTGTATTTATGTCATCCTAATATCATAAAGAGAATACCAAATATCCAACTCACTGTTTATGGAGAATGGGTTCTGGTTTGGAGGGAAGTATATTTGCTGAAGGAAAGAGGAGAATGAATGTTTTTTTCTGTATTTCCTAAGGGGAAGCTACAGATAATGCTAAAAGAAGAAAAATCAAGAAAAGCATAAACAAGTTATTTTCAGAAATGGCGCTAAATACAAAAGCAGCTAAAATAGGTTCAAATATTTGCATTTCAGAAGGAAGAATTTGAGATGGGGGAGATGGAGGAATTTATTTTTTCTTATTTTGTAAGATACCCTGTGGTATTATTTAATCTTTAATATGTATGCATGTCATCCATAACTCAGAATAAAAACTGATTGAAAATATGGATGGGAGAAAAAAAGAAAGAATATTAATTGTGCCAGTCAAAAAGAAGGGTTCATTTATTGGGCTGAGTCAACTGCCTTATTTTTTCTGACATGACTTTAGTTATAAATCAGCAAACTAGTTTCTGAACAACTTTGGAAGAACTTCTTATTTAGATGACATTGTTAAACATATTCTGACCATTAAACATTCTAAAATGTTGATCTTAATGACTTTTATACTTATATTTTTAACTTATAAATTATTTTATAATAAATTATATTTTTGTAACTAATTATAAATTATTTTTGTTGTAGAATATAGTATTATAAAACATATACTTCAGTAAATGATTAGTGAGGTATCTTATATGGAAAAAGAAAATATCATACAATAAAAATGTCAGAGCTGCAGATCTCATTAATTCAGTTTTTTTTTTTTCATATTCTATCTAGGCGAAGGTGAAGTTTACCTTTGAATGCCTAAGAAGAAATGAATATTGTAAGCATCATTATAAGGATATCTTGGTCATTTCTTTAAAAGAAACTGAAGACTGAAGTGTATATTATTTAAGAGATTCATTTTAATTAAAGAAATAGATATACTGAATTTATTCATGTAATAAATGCTCATTAAGTATTTAGTTTAGGCATTCTGCTACATACTGGGAATGCAAAGCTGAAAATGTATAGTTTATGTTTGTAAGTTGACAAATGATTAAGGAAATTGACCTGAAAATGAGCAATTGTGATTAAAAGAAAAAAATAAAAATTGCTTTGAAAAAAAGTTACACAAAATGTACTTATAGCCCAGGGGTGTGAATACAGGTTTCACACAGGGAATTTAATTTGGGCTAAGCTTGAAAGATAAATGAGAATTATTACATAGATGAGTTTGTGGAGGAAATTTCAGGACAAAAAACAGCTTGACTAATGATTCAGGCTTGAGTGTTCTGGGAAGAGCCAGTGGTTCAGGACTGCTGGAGCATTGAGCACTGTGTCTGCAGAGAGAGGAAAAGGTTTTAGATTTTATTACTTAAGTAGAAAGAGGCAATGAGATATCATTGATAACTATTATTATTCACAGTAGCCAAATTTTTCAAGTTATTTATATGTATTAGGCACTGAGCCAAGCACTTACATGAAAAATCTCATTTAATTCTTATAACTACTCTATTATTACATTCATTTTTAAGTTTTTCAAGCATGAAAATAATATGACAAAATTTGTGTAGAAAGTTTCTTCTAACACCAGTGGGAAAATGTTTCAGTCAAGTGAAAAAAAATAAGATACACCAGGCTTATACAGATACATAAAAATAATATACATAATATAGGTAGGCAAAATATTGGAAAGATCATAGATAATGCAGTTGTTTTATTTTTTCACCACTTCAAAAGTTTGAAAATGTGCATTTATCAATTTTAAAGTTAGAACAATGTGTATAATCAGAGAAAGAAAGGAAAAAGAGGATAAAAAGGAGATTCAGCAAGGAAAAAAAAAGAAAAGAGAGCAAGAGAGCACAAGCAAGAGAGAGAGAGAGAGAATTATTGAAAGGCAAAGTTGGAGGCTAGATTGGAAGAAGAGAAGAGTGAAAAAGCAGGGAGACTCCTACTGGGACGGTCCAGGAAAAGGATAATTAAAGCCTCAATTAAGGCAGTCATGAGTGGAAAGCAAATGGAGAGAATGGAGAAAAATAGGAGAAATATTTAGAAAATAAATCTAAATGACGGATCTCCCATTGGATACACAGAAATATATAAGACAGGCTGAGGCGTTATGATAAAAAAAAAAGATTAGTAACATGGTTGCTATTGCTACGACATCGTGTCTGGTTGGTTGGTTGTTTTGCTCAGCGTAACTAGTTAATGTTAGCGTATGCATTGCATTAATTGATCACATTCCTGTTAAAGAAAAAAGGGACGGTTGAATTTACGTGGTCTCCGAGTTGATGCAGAACCTCAAGCTCTGATTTTGGCCTAATGAAATCTTTTATTCATTGTTCGCAACAACCCAGAAATTCCATGGTATGGCTGGCAGGAATGAGAAAGAGCAATCTGAGGACTCTAACAGTGCTGGTCTGAGACCACTAATTGCATTGACTTGACTTCCCCTTAAAAAAACGTTTAATTGCTTGTAAGAGCTTGTGGATGAGGCAGTTAAAGTGGCAGCTGTGCACCCTGCCGTGAGCTCCCTCCCGGGCGGATCGCCCTCCTTTTAACCCTTCCCTCTCTTCTGCCTGCAGGGCTCTATGAGACCTTTCTAACCAATGAGGAACCAGAATGCTGTGACGTCAGGCGAGAGGAGCGCGCGGGGCGCCCGCCCAGAGGGACAGTAGAGAAAAGCGACTCCTGTCCCAGGACGTCGCTCCCGGTGTCATCGGCAACGAGACTGTGCAACAGCAGACTCAAACTGTGTGTCCTCGTGCTGATTCTCTTGCACACAGTGCTCACGGCCTCGGCGGCGCAGAACGCGACGGGGCTGAGCCTGGGAGGCATCAACTCGCTGGAAGAAAACTCGGCCAACGAGGAGTGACGCGGCGCGGCGGCCGGCGCGGGCGGCCCACCGTGCACAGCGGCGCCCCGCGTCCCAGAAACTGGGTGCTTTTACCCTCTAATTACTTCTTGCAAGGCCTTTAGGGTAAAATTAAAAAAAAAAAAAAAAAAAAAAAACAAAAAAACAAGATGGGCCTGAATCCAAACAAAGGACACCACCACAGCTTTTTATTGACTAAAAGGCTGTCAAGTGACTTTAAATTTCTCACACCATTTTATACACTGTGTTTTAATGTTTGGAGGTTTTATTTGCTTTCGTTTTGGTTTGGGTTTATTTGTTCGTTTATTTTATTTTATTTTATTTTTGCACTTGTTAATGCAGGCTTTATTTTCCGGGATGGTTTCTCAGAGGTAAACTAAGTCTTTTCGCCGTCTCTCTCTCTCTCTCTATATATATTTCTAGTCATTGTGTGTGTTCATCCGATAGTTCTGTCTTTACGTCCTGTCAGTTTCTATTAGAGGAATGATTGCTATGACCTCACGGTATAGCAAAAAACAACAACAACAAAAAAAAAATAAATAAAAAATTTAAAAAAAAGACAAAAAAAAAGAAAACAACAAAAAATAAAAATTAAAAAAAAAAAAATTCCCTAAGCCTCCCTTCTGCCCACGGAACCCGCGCCCTTCCCGCCCTGGCCCTCTTCTCGCCCCCCAAGCAGACAACATCCGCTTGCTTCTGTCCGTGTAGCCGCAGACGGGGGCGCGCGCCCCGGGCCTCCCGGCCCCTGCTGCACAAGCCCTCGCGGAGCGGAGCCAGGGGGCCTGGCGGGGTTCCTCTTTCGCTGAACAAACAAGTGCTCTCCACCATAGGTGGAACCAGACAGTTAACACATTTTTCTGTTGAAAACAAAATAAAAGGAGAAAAAAAAAAAAAGCTATCATGAACTGTGTTGCTCCAGTTCCCATTCCCAAGCGGTCCAGTCCTTCCTTGCTGGTCGGGCGGACAGGAGTAGCCACCAGAGCCAGGCCGTGGGGCGTGAGGGAGTCTTTCCTGGAAGGCGGAGGTGGGCTTTCATCGTGATTTAAGTTCTGTCGCAGTAATATACAAGCACATTTTGGCCATCGTAATGGGAGCAAAGAGATTGCAGACACAAGCCTGAATTTCTTTTCCTCCTTTATTGTTGTGGAAGAGATACTAGAAATGCTCAAACATCTGCAGTATACAGAATATATACAGTTCTATTCCAGTATTTCCCTAACATACGGTTTAAAATTATTCCAGGTATAAAGTGTATGCGATTCTGCATTATCACAGAGGAACAACGTCTTTTTTAAAAAATAAATAGGTCAGCCATTTTTATTAAAGTGCAAAAACTTTATCACTCTAACATGCTCTAGGCAGTTGAAGAAAAGAGGTCTGATCACTCTGTTTGTATTTTTTTTTTTTCTTTGTGGGAACATTTCACCTGCTGAGTGTTTATGAATTTGCTTTCTAAAAAAAGGCTTTTATGAGTTTACAGTAGTATCAGTGGAAGGAAGAGTTAATAAGGGCTGTTTTTAAAAAAACAAACAAACAAAACAAATAATTAAAAAAAACATTTTACATTCCTTCCTATTCTCTAACTACACTTGGGAAGTGCACTTCAGATAAGTTTGTGGTGTGACTGAGAGATGAAGGAAATCCATAGAAAAGGTCCTCTTAGCGAACAAAATTTAGTTATTAACTTTATAGCTATGAAATTGCCCCAGGCATTTGTTTTTGTTCAAACAGACTTTAACCTCTGCATCATACTTAACCCTGCGACATGCGTACAGTATGCATATTTTGTTTTGAATAAAAAATGTTTTGTTCCAGTCTGTTAAGAATATTCAAAAAATAATAAAGGTATTGCTTAATAAAATTGCTAGAATTGTTTAGCAGTACATGCACAAATATTTTACTAGATTCTTTGTTTTAATAGTGTTTTGTTGAGACTGAAAATCATAAAATGGTCTGCGCAAATAAAAAAAAAAAAAAAAACACCAAAAATGGAATATTCTCCAGTTTTTGTTCCTTTTTAAAAAAATGTTTTCCCTGCAAATACAAATACATTCACATGTGCACACACACATACACAATTGACATTGTATTTTAACTTATGGAAACATGGTGCTTTTCTGGGGACACAAATTGGAGGAGTATCTCGTGAGGGGGACACATTAATTGCATTCAGTTGTTGACTGTTAAACACTTGTAGAAATGAACATTTTAATCGCCCTAACCGGTGATAGAATAAGGATTCTCAATGGGGCTGGGATGATAAGCTGCAGAGACGGAAAGTGATTCATGTGGAAGAACCCACTGGGTGAGCTCTTACTCGTATGACCTCTTACGCACTGTAAGTAAATGGCCGGGAAAGAGTTTGTGATGACCTTCATCTACCTCTTCTCTGGAAAGGCCACTCCACCCTCCATTTCTTCAAGGTTCCTCAATGCTGCTTCTGTTCATGCCATGCGCATTTCCATTCTTGCAGAAAAATGGCGCATCAATACGGGTTAAAGTTCCACCCACTTTTACTGGTATGGAAACATTCAACAAAATGATGAAAAAAAATCCCTTACGAGACAGGTTTTCATTTTTTCTTAATATCTTTTGTGACTGATTAAAGTTCTTTTCAAGTATACAGAGATTAGAAACTTCCACTTACCCATATTTTAGGTTTTTTTTAGTTTGGAGAGAATGGCAAACAAAAGATGGAAAGCAAAAACCACTAGTATTTTACATGAGAGGTGAGCCCTCCATAGAACAACTTCAAAAGCTGGGATAAACAATGATATTAATTGCAGATATAAAGTGATAATTTAGGCGAGGAAGAGATGGTAGGGAGAAAAGGGAAATGAGTCCTTTCTCTCCAACAAATTAGCCAACATTGAAATAGTCTTTAATTCCAGTAGAATATTTTTCTTATCATGTTCATTTATTCGTATTATAAGAGAGTTATCTCAGTGCCTAGCATTTATTGTTGTAAGTGTGTAACCACTTTCCCACAATATTTCCACTGGAAATTTTGAAGCAAAGCGGATTTTCCTAGGGTCAGCCAGAGAATTCCAATAGGCAATGACTCCTTTACAAGGTTAAGAAACAATCATTGATGATGGAAATTTCACTACATCCATGGAGCGTAGTAGTTTTCCTGGCACATACTTGAGCATGCTTGATGTGCACATATTAATTTTGACAGAATACATTCAGATCCTCCTCTTTTTGTAATCATCATCTTGTTCCTTTTTTTGTCGTAGTGGATATCTATTTCATACTGTATAATTGAACTACCATAGTAAAACAATTATTTTTACAAGTAAGTTGAAAACCAAGAAAATATTTGTTTTATAAATGTATGGAATAGATTTCCATGTGTTTATTATTGTTTTTTTTTCCTGCAGTAGAGAAATTCCAGTTTGTAGAAAATGCTGGTAGTGCTAAGCTAAATGTCAATAACATAAGCAGAGTTAAACATTATTCCTTATTACGTTTGCATTTGGTGACACACTATATTAACTTTTCTGTCATTAGAAAGATAGTATTGTTCCCCTCTCCCACAATACAGTATGTGAAAGTTGCTCTTTTAAATGTCATCATTACAAAAAAATACTTTGGCTTCTTACCAATAAATTGGTGACTATAAGGACAAAACCTAAGGTCATTAAAATAAAAGAAGGTAAGCAGGTAGCAAGGAAAGAAAGAAAGAAAGAAAGAAAGGCAGGAAGGAAGAAAGGGAGGAAGGGAGGGATGGGAAAATAGGTTTTCATATAAATGAATAACAGCATTATTTTTGCCAGGGGAATAAAGTAAATGAAAGAAGCAGTTGGATGCCAGACCCATGTGCCAAATACTTGAATTGGTATATGACATTTGATATCTGAACAACAATAAAACATTAATTAGTCTGAGGCATGATTTTCATTCTTTCAAGGCAACAACTAAATTTATAGTGTTCTTGCTAACAGAAGCATTGAATCAGCACAGACATGAAAGGTGCATCTTGCTTTTACTAGAACTGCAGGCAGGTATGTGATTTCATATATATACACATATGTACAGATAAAGAGAAAGGGTTATATACTATGGGATATCTTTACAGAGATAGGAGGATATATAATATATATGTATATATCACTTGAAAGTAAAACTTTAACCACAAAATTATTCAGTCCATAACAGCACATGTATCACATTATGATGAATGATTCTTATGTGTTTGCTGAAGTTCGAGCCACATGCTCATTTAAAAATCATACCTACTTTGATATGGAAACCAGACTCTCAAAATGTCTCCATTAATGAAGAAATAACAATTTTGAAATAACCAGAATCTCCTCTATCTTCCAAGCTTTAATGATGTTTAGGAAAAACTGAATTTGGCATGTAGGTATTGGGTAATGAAGAATAACAAGATTTTAAGTGGGAGGAAGGGAAAAAAACTGAATATAGTTTAAAGCAATATTTCCATGACATTTATAAGAACTATCAAACTCTCCTACAAATTCTAGAAATTCTCCAAATAATAATAAAATGTATAAACAATCTTCTCAGCCTTGGAATAAAACTTAAGGCATGAAACGAAATATTAAATATGTTCTTCATTCTTAAGATACTATACTTCAGGGCTATGTTTACCTGAGACAAGACATTCAGATTAAAGTTGAAAAGAAAATCAACAGGCTATCTTGTCTTAGGCCACACAGGTAGGTAAGCAGTAAAAGGTGGAACTCAAACATCTTCTGATTACAAATTATACTAGCTGGCTCTGGTGCCCAGTGGGAACCTTAGGTCTCAAATATACTTTGGGAGTTGAATGTGTTTTCTCAAAATTCTAAGATATTTATAAAATCACTAAGTTAAATAAAAAATTCAAAACCATCAGAAAGTGCTATGCAACTGCTTTGGGGTAGTTTGCCCACATTACGTTTTTCTCTGCAATTTGTTGCTCCATTATTCAATATTTTGGAAGTAAAGGAGAATGGATCTATGGGAAGAGCTTGATGAAATACTGTGTTAAGAAGTAGTTTTATTATGGGTTTTTAAAATTTTTTTCAATATAGAGAAAAGCCACAGGATCCCAGGGCAAAGCCATAGTTTGGGTCAAAGCTTCGACTCCCATGTGACCCATTTTTAAAATTTTTTTCAATATAGAGAAAAGCCACAGGATCACAGGGCAAAGCCATAGTTTGGGTCCAAGCTTCGACTCCCATGTGACCCAGGGAAATCGATGACATATTTAAACATGAAATGAAAATACCTCATGGAACCATTTGAGACTCAAATGAGATAAGTAATACAAGTGTGCCTGTACACAATGGATCCTGAGTAATAGTATGGTATCAAGATTATTCGCTCACTATTGGCTTGCTTCTAGGGACTGCTCCTGCAAGTCTTTCAGAGTTTCTGAATTATATTGGTTTATCTTTTAATTACATATTTTTGAAAAACACCTCACGTCTTTAATCTAGCAAACTGACTATGTATTTTCAAGGCAGTTTGAAAGCATTTACATGTATTATAGAATTAAAGTGAACTCTGATGACAGGGTAAACAGCTTATGTTTCAATAGATGTCCTCTCCCCCAAAATTGCTGATGACAGGCAAAAGTTAAAGAAGTCTATACAAATTGAGAGATGGTTCTATATACAAGTGTAAATTGATCTAGAATAATATTAGAAATAATGATGAAACTTCAAAGTGGTATTTAAAGTACTTGCAGATTTTAAAAATTATAAATCTTTGATGCTTCTGGATTCCGTAAGCAAAAAATACTATAGTAAATTTAAATTTTTGAATATATGTCTAAGTTGAATTAATATCTTGGTCTTAAATTGATACTATAATTTCCACAGAATGAAATCATAGTGAAAAAAGTTAGGAAACTTGTCCAGTTTTTGATAAAGTATATGTAAATGGACTCATCCTGGCTCTTGATTAAATTTTCTTATTTCATCAAATCTCTCTTTTGAGTCTATCCATCTCTCATCCACCTAATAGATATTTTAATATATGCAGATATGTTACCTAATGTATGCATATATGTTACCTATCCCATATTTCTAACTATAACTAACATCTTCAAATGATTTTAAATTTACAATTTCAGTTGAAAGCCAGACTATGAACATTGATCTTTGAATATAGACTTTCTTCAGTGACTATTTCTTCTAAAACTTCCAGCTCATTGCAACACAGTGGTTCAAGATTCCAGCTGTCTCAGTGTTAGGTGACTAGAAGGTCATTTGTTTTGAAATGCAAATTTCAACTTATGGCCATTTCCCTTTATTTCACTGCATTAAAACCAATCAATTCTGAGAGACTAAAAAGAATGTGAAGAGAAGCAAGTTACACCATTAAGGAACATACTAGTGGCTAGAGAGATGCTCTAGTTCTTAAATTTGAGATCCTCAAATTTAAATTTAAATTAAAACACAAATGTTAAAAGGATATAGAGGCCATGGTCAAGGTTCTTTTATGCTTTTTTTCTTTGGTTGCTTAGATCATTCATTTTAGGTCAATTTGCTTTTACTGTCACCATCATTGTTATTGACCCAACCGACTCATCCCAAAACAGAATTGGCTAACCTCCTCTATACAAATATTTATATTAAACCTGACCATTTTGCTTATTGAGCCCCCCAAAAATTATCTAGACAACTATAATGGTTTCAGTGTTTTACTTCTTTTTCTCTTTTGTGTCTTATTTTTATTTCTTATTCTTATGTATTTTTGTATATGGTATGGAATAATGGCCAAACAGCTAAGCTAATAATTTCTGTTGACTTAATGGTTTATCAGTTCAACAGGAAGACCAGCCTCGAAGCACTGTTGTGAATTGAAGACAACATAGATGACTTGGATTAGTCCTGCTCAAAAGTTAAACACCTACCTTCACAATGCCACTAGAAAAACCATGTGATGATTTAGTGATATAATCATGGCTATTGCTGAAGCACCTGGAAGAATTTCATTTTTTATTTAGAAAAACCAAAATGAATATTTGTGTCTATTTTTTTCTTCTCCTTAAACTAAAGGGCATGCAAAGGTTATCAGTAAATGAAATCTAACAGGAACAAAGTTTCTAAGACTTTAAACATGATTTGGTCTTGATGAAAATTTTAGTGAAACATTTGATACACCTCTATGCAAAAGTTAAATTGAGCCAAAGCATTTTGATTTAATGTAATTTTCTTTTTTCTGAATTGTGATAGAGTGAAATCAGGTTTTGAGTATGCAAAAATACATCATGATGATTCTTATATAAGTAAAATACACGTAAAATATTTGCAGATATTTTTAGCATAATTAGAGTCTAAAATTTGGTAGTTTTATTGCAGTTTTCTTTTCCTCTTAAAAAATGTAGCTTTTTATTCACTTTATGTAGTTTTTCTATAGCTTTCTGGGTCTCCTCAAATTTCATATGGAACTATGTAGAGTTATACTTACATTAAGTAAGACATTCAATTAACATCTCTCTACCCAGTTCTTAGTCCCAATATGTATCAAACAAAACATTTACATTGTTAGAAGTAGATCTAATAAGCAGATTTAATTACCTGCATTTATTTATGTTGGTCTCTTTCCCTTTTTTGCTCCTTCTCCTTCCTAATATCTCTCTCTTCTCTCTCTCTCCCTCTCCCTCCCTCTTCCCCAATTTCTTTCCCTCTCAACTCAACTTTAGGAATCGCTCTCATTTGACATGAGCTACACTGGTGTTGGTGTTGTTGTTTAATCATATAAACTGTTTCAAAATTTCTAGAATGGAAAAGAGGATTAAATGATTGTATCAGAAAAAATACATTAAAATATGAGAACTACATTAAATATTATATTATTAGAATAAGTTTAGTTGAGCCACCAAGACCCTTTAATTTATACTAAAAACTTTAATGCAACAATTGATTATAATGACTCACAAAATAAATACTCCTTTCAAAATGACTTAGGGAAACTGTCAGAGCCTATGAAAAATACTAATATGTAATACTCCCATTAGAATAAATTTGAAGTTGCAAAGAATGACTTTGATTTTTTCAAAGTTAATAATTTGACTTTGCATATGTTGTAATAATATAGCAAATTTATATAAAATCATTTTAGAAAATAATATATAGAATATTTATAGAAAAATTTATAGGAAATAATATAGAAAATTTACTTTTAAAATTTGATTTTGGAAAAAACCATACATTTCAACAGAAATGGAAATTTAACCTCCATAAAAATCCAGTTTTGTTGCATATATTACTTGAAATAGTTCTTATGAAATTTTTGTCCTTCTATTTCTATAGATAGCTAGCACCTTAACATAAGTCTAGCCCTATTTTTCAAGACTTACAATAGCCCACAATGCCCTAATTTTGTTTTTTATCTGAATTCTTTGCAAATGACAGTTGACCCTTGAACAACACAGCCTTGAACTACACGGGTCCACTTACATGTGGATTTTCTTCCACCTCTGCCACCTTGAGATGGCAAGACCAGTCCCGCCCCTTCCTCCTCCTCCTTAGTGTACTCAGTGTGAAGATGAGAAAGGCGAAGACCTTTATGATAATTCACTTTCACTTAATAAATAGTAAAGCTATTTCCTCTTCCTCATGATTTTCTTTCCTCTAGCTTACTTTATTATAAGAATACAGCATATAATACACATAATATACAAAATGTGTGTGAATGGACTGTTTATGTTACAGTAAGGCTCTGGTCAACAGCAGGCTATTAGTAGTTAAGTTTTGGGGGAGTCAAGGGTTATACACAGATTTGCAACCATGCAGAGTCAGCACCCTTAACCACCATACTGTTCATGAGTCAACTGTACAGACAATTGTAGCATTGCTGCTTTAAATGTGCAGATATATTTGAAAAGATTTAAGGCTAACAAGGCATATTAAGCACATTTTTCTTTTAGGAATAATCTACTCAGATTTCTTACACCTGTGCAATTACACATAACAGCTACATCCTGTAAAATATTTATTTAATGTATGAAGTCAGCATGGGATTTCATTCATAGAAACAAAGACCAGATTTTCGCCTTCTTTTACCTATGGACTTGGCCCATTAATCTTCTATTTTTCTCTCAAAGTCTTCTCAAAGGTGAATATAAAGTGAAATTTATTTTCTGTGATACTAAAGGGAAAACGACAAAGCTTAGGTACAATATTATTTGTCTCCCTGTCACAAAGTCACTGGTTTGGTTGACATTTATCTTCTAATTAGGTAGTGCATCATCTTCTGGATAATGGGCACCATCTTTATTACGGAAGCCATGCCATGGAAAACACTGGGAGCCAGTTCTGAAGTGGTACAAGAGCCCAGGAAGCAGGATGATGTTTCTTTTTTAATATAATGAACACCAATAAAATTTCTGGGTAAGAAAATAACGTCTTTTGGTATTCAAATATAGCATTCTATACCTTTTCCTCTTTTTAAAAAAATTTTATTGAAGCTTCCAGAGAAGAAAAAAAACCTCTCAAGGTTAAAATCAATACCCAATGCTTTTCATTTCGAGAACAGTATGTACATCTTACACTTTTATATTTTAGTTTATATAAAATAGACATATAAACTGTCTATGTTCATGGCTTTCATTTATTTATTTGGATAAACTTACTAAACTGCACATGTACCCAGGACTAGGGTAAGCTTTGGAGAAACAGATACAAAAGACATATTCTTCATCTTTCAGGGATTCTTAGACCAGTAGCAGAAAAACATACAGCTATGATACATGTTATATCAAAATTGTGGCAAGGTTACAGTACTGTGGACTCATTTAACTGGCAGAAGTTAAGTTTCACAGATAAAGTGACATTCTTAATTTAATAATCAAATAGGAATTCAGCAAGCAAAACATAGGTAGAAATTTCAGTCATGTATGAAGACACAGACTATATCAGCATAGACAGGAAGATGGGGGAGAGCCACACTATAGGACAGACAATCAGCTTTAGACCGAAGAAAAGTCCTAACTCCTATTAAAAACAGAGGACGAGTGCAGGTGTTGAAGGGGTTAAAAGTGGGAATAGTCTAATGCTTTCTACTTTGTCCCCCAGCAGAGATGGGTAGGGGAGATATGAAAAAGAGTTTGTCCTTTTAGGCGTCTGTGGGTATTTGCATACACGTGTGTCTGTGAGTTCACCCCAGCATGTATGTACGAATATTACTAACCCAGTAATCTCAAATAATAGAGGGATAAAATTTACCCAAGCACCCTTCCTTATCCTTGCCCCAGGATTCTGCTGTCACCTGACCATGCTTATTTATTAGTCTCTAATTGAGAGATATTTGGAGACTTCCATTTTTTTTTAAATTTAATGCTGTAGTAACAAGTCTTTTTTTTTTTTTTGAGACAGAGTCTCACTTTATTGCCCAGGCTAGAGTGAGTGCCGTGGTGTCAGCCTAGCTCACAGCAACCTCAAACTCCTGGGCTCAAGCAATCCTGCTGCCTCAGCCTCCCAAGTAGCTGGGACTACAGGCATGTGCCACCATGCCCGGCTAATTTTTTCTATATATATTAGTTGGCCAATTAATTTCTATTTATAGTAGAGATGGGGTCTCGCTCTTGCTCAGGCTGGTCTCGAACTCCTGAGCTCAAAGGATCCGCCCACCTCGGCCTCCCAGAGAGCTAGGATTACAGGCTTGAGCCACCGCGCCCGGCCAATGAGTCTTATACATACATTTTTGAGGGCTGCTTAAGATACGTTTTTCTAAAGAAAGCTTATGGACTAATACAGCTTTAATACTTTTGATATGTATTTCCAATTTGCCCTACCAACATTTCTACCAATGTAAGCAGCCATTCAGCACATGAAAACATGTCTTTCACCCAATTCTATAAACTGATGGATTCTATGTCAGGGAGAACAAACGTGGGTAGATGTGTTCTTGGTTTTCATTGACAGTGGGTTATTAACAGAAGATAAACAAGAATAGGAGATTTCAGGTCCTCAAACCATAGAACTGGCAAATATAGTCGAACTGGAAGGGGACAGTCATTTTTAAGTTTTTGTTTTGTAAAATAAGGTAATTTGCAAAATTTCACATAACTTTATCAACAATCAAAGAAATTGTAGTCTAGTTGAATGATCTGAGCCTTCTTTGCTAGGAGGATCTCTTTTTTGTATAAATTATCTAAAGGACCCATCCACATCTTGTGACACCAGTTACAATTTGTTTTCATTCATCAAGAAATTATGGACAGATGATCTTCAACTTCCAATGTGATTACATCGCAATAAACCCAAATAAATTGAAAATATTGTAAGTTGAAAGCACATTTAATACTTGTGCACCTAAACCACCAAACATCACAATTTACCCCCAGCCTACCTGAAACATGCTCAGAACATGTACATTAGCCTACAGTTTGGCAAAATCACCTAACACAAAGGTTATTTTATAATAAAGTATTGAGTATCTCATGTCATTTATTGATATTCTATTGAATGTTTATCACTTTTGCACCATCATAAAGTAGAAAAATCATATGTCAAACTATCATATGTCAAACCACTACAGTATGAAGCATTATATTACATATTTATGCATTATATAATATTTAAATTTATAAAACATATTTACATATGAATCAAAATAGTATTCATACATATATACACACATATTTTTTTCTTTACCTTAGTGTGGATCCTTAGAAATTAGATCATTGACTGCCTAGTCCCAGGGTAATATACTCCAAAGGTTGAAAAATAGTTTCTAGATTATATTAATATTTTAGCAGAAACATTAAAAGGGAAGTAACCATAACCTTGTCATTAATACAGTAATATGTATCAGATTGTTGGAGATTTGTGTTCACTTTTAGGCTTCATATTTTAAGAGATATGTGCTCTAAGAACAGGACAGTAATTAAAGATTTGAAAAATAAGACTACTACGGGGACATGAAAAGCATTGGGGTATACTGCTTAGAAGGAAAAAGAGGCTAAAAGGAGATAAAACTTTTGCTTAAAGCATCTGTCAGGGTCAGGAAGTTTTGATAAATTATTAATATTTCTGATTCTCACAATAAAACTGCACAAAAGTTATTTTTTAAATTCTGGGTTTTTAAAGAAGGTGAAAATCTCAGAGAAAGTATGAAAATGGC
>VSMD01129253.1:0-29541 GCA_008750895.1 Mirza zaza
CTCCTGGCTTCAAGCAATCTTCCTCACCCACCACCCCTACCGCCTTGGTCTCCCAGAGTGCTAGGATTACAAGCATGAGCCACCTCGCCCGCCCTCAATAATGTTTTGTGGTTTTCAGTATAGAGTTATTTCATTAGTTTTATTCATAGGTATTTGGTATTTTTTGATGTTATATATTGTCAATGTTTGAAGACCAGTTACTTTGATGCCTCAGAATATTGGCAAGCAAATATATTTCATGTATTTGTTTTTTACATCAAAACAAATTATTTTATTTATTATCGAGACTTGGGTGAGAAAGGTAAAATAACATTTATAATTTTAAAATAATATTTGGTGGTTTTTGTTAGTGTTTCTGTGAAAGTATATAAAAATGTATCAAATATACTTGTTAAAAACAGAACTGTTAGAATTTTTGTCTTTCAAATATACTTAGGGCCCAAAAGCTATGCCATTCCTCAAAATGTTGACTATTAACCCCTGGGAGCAGTAAAGACAATTTTTTTTTTATTTCAAAATATTAAGGGTATACCAATGTTTTTGGTTACATAGATCTCTTTTATAGTGTTTGAGTCATGGCTATAAGTGTGCTCATTACCCAAATAGTGTTCATTGTATCTGTTAGGTAGGTTTTTGCCCCTCCCCCTCTACCCTAACAACAAATTTTGACTTATGTTCGTAGATGACATTTTTATCTCCCACAATAAGGAAGAATACATCTTTTAATTGTACAACAGTGTGTTAAATAGTCTTCCCAGAGATATCTTTTGGCTACTAAATAAAACAACCATAATCTGTCTCCTGTCAAGCCTAATTCAGGCCAGACGTGTTGGCTCAAGCCTGTAATCCTAGAAATCTGGGAGGCTGAGGCAGGAGGATCACTTGAGCTCAGGTGTTAAAGAACAGCCTGAGCAAGAGAGAGACCTGGTCTCTACAAAAAGGGTGTGGTGGCACGTGTACCTGTAACCCCCACTACTGGGCAGGGTGGGCTGGAGAATCACTTGAGCCCAGGAGTTTGAGGTTTCTGTGAGCTAAGCTGACACCATGGCGCTTTAGCGCAGGTGACAGAGTGAGACTTTGTTACTCCTTTTTTTTTTTTTCCTGGAGACGGTCTCACTCTGTGGGCCTAGGTAAGCCTCAAATTCCTGGCTCAAGTGATCCTCCTGCCTCAGTCTCCCAAGTAGCTGGGATTACAGGTGTGTACCACCATGCCCAGCTAATTTTTTAATTTTTTTGCGGAAATAGATAGGTCTTGCTCTTGCTCAGGCTTGTGTCATTCTTATAGTTATCTAGAAATTTGCTTTTGGTTATGGTATTCCTGTGTATTTGTAATTTCGCATTTTGAGATTTATGCACTACCCTATTTATTTAACAGTGAAAGGTAGTAAAATAAAAAACGGGGGAAGGAGGAATGAATGGGAGCTTTTTACAGACATTAGAATAGGTGCTTTGGGTAGGCTACACTTTCACAAGTAATTTTTAGTGTGTGTAAAAGCAAAAGAAACCAAACAGTTGTTTGTAGACAAAGCTTCTGAGGGTGGGGTCTTGAGTTTCATTATATGTATCTAGGCAGATGATTTTGGTATAGTATCATGTATTTAATTAACATTAATTGAATGACTAGACAAGCAATTTGCAAGTTGATATAGTCAAAGTGAAATAACCTCTCTTGTATTTATCCTGCTTAATGGTAATTTTTTTCCAGAATATTAAAAGGCTATTATGTGCTTGGTTAGATTAAATAGCAGCATATTATATGCTAAGTGTGCTGTGTTTATTACCACACTATTCTCTTAACTAATGCCAATTCCACCTGGAAAAATAGTAATACCTACATAGGCTGTGTTTCGAAAGCTAACAGTTAAGTAGTGTTATGATACAAATTGAACCACTGATTGTCTGAACTTATGGATATGGTAAAAGTCTAGTTTCAGAGCTGCCCTTTCAGAATTAGTTGACATACTCATTTTATTTTATTTTATTTTATCCTTTTTAGTGGTAGTGGGGGTGGGGCTAGCCTCTCTTGGCCACTGCTTTTCTTAGAGTTTTCAAACAGCTGGATCTCATTTTGGCATATGTTGTATATGGCATATGGAACAAATTTTTGCTACCAACTCCTTCAATTGAGGGCAGATGTTATATGTCCTTAAATATGCCTTTAAGGAATCTCTTTGTATCACTACTGAGACTTCAGTAGCACACTGCACCACAGAACTGGACATAGAAAAAGAAAAACCCTTGGTGCTTAGTGTACATACATGTGTAAACTCCAAGTGTGTCAACAGAACCATGCTGATCTTGATTGATTCTGACCCATGGTTGTTAATTTCTGGAATCTTGTCACTATGGTTCAAATCCCTTGCCATTTTCTGTATGCCATCTTATCCAGAAAGAAAAATGTGTGAAACTGGTTCACAACTTCATCTAATGTCAGCATAATCCAAGTTATACTATCATATAATATTGAGAACCCTAGTATTTTACATGTTTATTTCACTACAGAGCATAACTCCAGATCCGTTTTTGTTAGTCATGATCTTGATTTTTTATTCCAGAGTGATATCTCAAGAGTTGATGGTATCAAAGCTGAAAAAGTCCTTTTCTAGTAGCTAGCCATTGTGGACTATGATGAATGTGGCACAAGTGTTATCAGGAAGGACAGATAAAAGGATATTTTTTTTTTGTTTTGCATTATTATCATATTAAAATAAGACACAACTAGCAAATCAATCAAACTAATCTAAGCAAGTCAAGGCATTACCTTGATAATGAGACTCAGTGCTCAAGTCAAGAGTACCCAGAAGGTATTGGCTAATTATCATCACCTCTTGGTGTCTGTTATGAGTAGAGCAAAAGAAAAATCTTGCCTTTTTTCTGATTTAATTATGCCCTATTAATACCAAGTCACTGTCTTTAAAAGAAGGCCATGAAATACTTCAGTGAGATGTTTAAGTTGCTTCTAAAGCCCAAAGCCAGGATTTAGGAGATACTAGCAGCACACAACAGGCACTCAACAAATGTTCGCTAAACGAATGATTAAATTAGTGAATGAATAAAACTGTATAGAACTATAAGTCAGACTATTTCTCATATAACAATGTATGTTTAAAAAAAAACCAAAAAACAACTATACTGTATATTGTTCATTTTACTCCATATGTACTGGATATATTATTTCAGCAGCTGTTACCCCAAAACAATACTTTTAGGGTTTATTCTACACATGTCATTTTCAAGTAACAAAAAATATTAGGATCATGGGATATCTGTAACAGAAATTCAAGTAGAAATCTTAAGGAAAAGGTTTTTAGGAGGGTATGGAGCACTTTAAAAATACGTGGTAGGCGGTGTGCAGTGGTTCATGCCTGTAATCCTAGCACTTTGGGAGGCCAAGGTCGGAGGATTGCTTGAGCCCAGGAGTTTGAGATCAGCCTGGGCAATAGAGAGAACCCATCTCTACAGAAAAATTAAAAAACTAGCCATGCGTGGTGGTGGTGGTGGTGGTGTGTGCCTGTAGTCCCAGCTATTTGGAGGCTGAGGCAGGAGGATTGCTTCAGCCTAGGAGCTTGAGGTTGCAGTGAGCTGTGATGACCCCACTGTGCTCTAGCCTGGGCAACAGAGTGAGACTTTGTATTGAAAAATTAAAAAAAAAAAAAAAGTGATAAAAGCTGTCTGCCTGTGTTGTTTAAAATTATTACCATATGCATCTGTGATTGTGAGTTACACCAAGAAGGGAAAAGGAGCATGAAAGCTCAAAACCATGTATTTTTTTAATTGTAAATGGAATTTAGAAAAACAATTCCAAAAGGATACCTACCAAACCAAACTGTTGGAAGTGTTTACCTGAGGACTGGATTTTTTGGATGGAGGAGGCATATATTAGAAAATATGTTACTTTAACTTTTTGCTTAGATTTTTCCATGCGGTTTGAATTTTTACATAGTGAGCTTGTGTTACTTTAAAAAATAATAAAATGTACTAAATCAAAATAATGTAATTTGCATTGTAGAAAATTTAGAAGTAGGAAAAAAAAACCCATAATCCTACCACTTAGAGCAACCACCATAAATATATTGGGATATTTGCTTCTAGTATTTTTTCTGCATCTAAAAAATAACATAGTTGAGGTCAAATGAGGTAAAAATTTTTCTTCTATTTTTTTCACTCAGTATTTTCTCTTACAATTAGAAGTTTGCAAGGATTTTTTAATGCCTGCATAATATTCCTTTAGGTAAATGAATTTAACTTACCAGTTTGTTTTTTGTGGCTGAATGCTTCAGTTTCTTACAACTTTCCATTTGGTAGTGAACTTTTTTCTGCATAAATCTTGGTTCTTATTCCAGCTTATTTTCTGACATCAGGATCATTTGATTCTTTATTTCAAGCTGAAAGAATTACCAACCAAAATATCTTGTATTTTGCTGATATGTTAATGTCTAATAACTTCTAATCACTTTTGGAAACCTGAAGTTTATGGTCCAGGTATTTTTTGGAATGTCAGGTCTGTTTCCTTCTTCCCAGAAGAGAAACTCTGTAGTTTCTGTTAAATTCTTTTTGGTGAACACATCTTAAAGACTTTTCATAGATAGTAACTGAGTCAGCATTTCAGCAAATCTCTAACTAATCACTGGATACTAGCCAGATCAGATTAGGTATTCTGTGTATTTTTAGCTACCATGGAAAATCAGAATTTTTAAACTATATTATTCTATTAGTGCTTTAGTCCTGCTAAACTTTCCACAAGACTTTTGGTTGCTGGACAAGAATTTCTTAGATTAATTCAATCCTAGTTTAAATGACCCCAACATCAGTCTTTCGTAAGCTTCAGAAAGCATAAAAATACAACTTCTACATCGGAGGTTCTTAATCTGGATGGGCTTCAGTGGTCTGTGATCCCACCTCCTCAAAATTATATGCAGCATATTGTTTTTATATGTGTTTTTCTGGGGAGATTGTCAATAGCTTTTATTAGATTTCAGAGAAATATAAGTCACATCTCCCACCCCCCAAAATAAAAACAAGTAAAAGAATCACACTACTCACTTAAGGCTTTGAAGGAATGCAATTGACTACTGTTCCTATGGTTAAGGAAAACACAGTTGCACTGAGAATTTAGTTATTCCTCATATATGGTCATCAGTGTGAGAATGGACCTACTACTTGGAGCATCAAGATAGTCAAACTGTGGAACAGGGATGCTGGGAGGAGAGATGTTGTCTGTAAGGGCCTCGCAGTGTACCTGCTACATAGTGGGTGCTTAGACATGGTGGGGACTGTTATATCCTTGAAGAGATTTGTGTATTCATTTCATTATGCTCACCTGTTTTCCCTCTTACCATTTATTCATAGTATATAGAGGAAAATAACTGAAGTTCTCCCAAGTAGTCCATACACAACATTTCTCAATATCTGCAAAAGCATTTTTCCTGCTGGAGGATTAAGATACTTTATGAATGAATTGGTTTCACTGTTCCCATGTGATGCAAAATTATAGTTGTGGTTTCCAGTGAGACGACTATGCCACAGTTATTTTCTTGTCCTTGTATAATGAGAGGGTTTTGGTGTTTCTGCTGTGTTCGAGACATTTACACTATACAGCTTATTTTTATATCATGTTTCATACGCAACACTATTTTGTGGTGAGTTTTCTGTTAAAGAGCAAAAGCAGGATCAAGGGAAGAGGAAGTGGGAGGACAAGACAGTGGAAAGCCACAGTTGATCCAAGCCATGGAATTTTGGAAGGAGTGGATATAGGTTAGATTTAGAAAGAAGTATGTGTATGGGTGTGTTAGTTTCTCTTACACTTGCAGGAGTAATTTTTACAGAATTGCAGAGAGATTTGTCTACTGGGCAACATCGAAATTAAGTTGTTTTCTTTATTCACCTAACCCCATTTTCTAGAGACCCTTCTGATGATGAGATGTCAAAACAAACAAAAACCAATAAAAAAAAAATCAAAACAAGATAGCGCTTAACTTTTTTTCTTCCTTCTTTTTTTTCTTTTTAAAAAATTTTTTACATTTAAACTTTTTTTCTTTTTTTCCCCCCTTAACATGAACAGAAATATAGAATTTTTCTTCCTTCTTAAAGAATCAACAACCTTTATTAATTAGGCACATTACTAATTAACATTACTTCATTACTAATTAGGTACATAATAAGATTTTAACGAAATTTAAACTTCTTGGCACAGAGGAAGCTGAGAAAGGAAGGAAAGAAGGAAGGAAACTAATGTTTTTTGAGGGTCTACTATGGGCCAGAAACTGTGATAAAAGACTTTCTATTATCGTGTTCAATTCTGACAGTAACCCATGAGGTATAAGTATTAGGATTCTCATTTTGCAGACTAGGAAATAGAAACACACTTTTAAAAATGTGCTTAATTTTCCATGGCTTAGAAAGTGGTAGAGCCACTCTTTCTACTACAATAAAAGAGAATTGAATAATCAATCTCTTATTTTTTTTAAAAAAAATTGAGGTTATATTATTCATATATTATAAAATTTACTCTTTTAATTATATTTTTAAAAAATGTTTATCTTCTTAGAAGAGAGAGAAAGTGAGAGAGTGAAAGAGAGAGGGGAAGGGGGGAAGAAACAAGGGAGATGGTGTGGCATCCCAAAGAAGGAGAAGGGGTGCCAGCCAAATTTACTCTTTTAAAGAACACAATTCAGATATTTACAAGGCTATGCGCCCATCACCACTGTTTACTTCCAGAACATTTTCATCCCCACCGTAAATAAAACCCCCAGTACCATTAAGTAGCCATTCCACATTTTCTCCCCCAACCTCTGGCAACCATTAATCTGCTTTCTGTCTCTATGGATTTGCCTATTCTGGTGATTTCATATCAATGGAATCATACAATATTTTGTTTGTTGTGACTTGCTTCTTTCACTTAGCATAATGTATTGGAGATACAGCCGTTTCATACCATATATTAGGACTTTATTCCATTTTTTTTAAGTACATTAAATGCATTTTTTTATTTCAGCGTATTATGGGGGTACAGATTTTAAGGTTTCAATAAATGAAACCATCTGTATATCTTATTGACCATCTGTATATCTTCTTGGAAGGTCTTGCCCATTTTTTAAAAGGGCTGTTTATCTTTTTGTTGTTGGATTGCAAAAGTTCTTTACATGTTCTAGATGCTAGACCTCTATAGATATATGATTTACAAATATTTTCTCTTTGTAAGTTGTCTTTTCATTCTTTTGATAATGTCCTTCAATAAACAAAAGTGTTCAATTTTGATGAATTCCATTTTGTCTATTATTTTTCTTTTCTTTCTTTTCTTTTTATTTTTTTGAGACAGGGTCTCTCTCTGTTGCCCAGGTGAGAGCACAGTGGTGTCACAGTGAGGTTGCTCACAGCAACCTCAAACTTCTGGGCTCCACCAGGTGCTGTGGCTCACACCCGTAATCCTAGCACTCTGGGAGGCCGAGGCGGGTGGATTGCTCAAGGTCAGGAGTTCGAAACCAGCCTGAGCGAGACCCCGTCTCTACTAAAAATAGAAAGAAACTAATTGACGAACTAAAAAAAAAAAATATATATATATATATATACACACACAAAAAAAATTAGCCGGGCATGGTGGCGCATGCCTGTAGTCCCAGTTACTCGGGAGGCTGAGGCAGTAGAATTGGTTGAGCCCTGGAGATTGAGGTTGCTGTGAGCTAGGCTGATGCCATGGCACTCACTCTAGCTTGAGCAACAAAGTGAGACTCTGTCTCAAAAAAAAAAAAAAAACTTCTGGGCTCAAGTGATCCTCCTGCCTTGGCCTCCTGAGTAGCTGAGACTATAGATGTGTGCCACCACATCCAGATAATTTTTTCTTTCTTTCTTTCTTTCTTTCTTTCTTTCTTTCTTTCTTTCTTTCTTTCTTTCTTTCTTTCTTTCTTTCTTTCTTTCTTTCTTTCTTTCTTCCTTCCTTCCTTCCTTCCTTCCTTCCTTCCTTCCTTCCTTCCTTCCTTCCTTCCTTCCTTCCTTCCTTCCTTCCTTCCTTTCTTCTTTCCTTTCCTTTCTTCTTTCTCTCTTTCTTTTTTTTTTTTTTTTTTGACAGAGTCTCACTCTGTCACCCAGGCCAGAGTACAGTAGCATCATCTTAGCTCACTGCAACCTCAAAACTCCTGGGCTCAAGTGATCCTGCCCTCTTGAATAGCTTAGAAGTACAGGTGCACCACCACACCTGGCTACAAATAAATGTTGATTGAGTTGAATGATATTGATCATAGATGTGGAACTGGTATGTAGTAAACACTGATATCTGAAGGTGTTAATAGCACCTATTATGTGTATTTAGGGTTTATTAAATTCCCGATACTGCATTAAGCACTGACATACTCATTGTCTCGTTTTCTGTTACAACAATCCTATAAAATATGCGTTCTGCCTTTTTTTTTTTTTTTTTTATTGAGACAGAGTCTGGCTCTCTTGTCTGGGCTGGAGTGCTGTAGCATCAGTTTAGCTCACTGCAACCTCAAACTCCTGGGTGCAATTGATCCTCCTGCCTCAGCCTCCTGAGGAGTAGCTGGGACTACAGGTGCGCACCACCATAGCAGGCTAATTTTTCTATTTTTAGTAGAGACAGGGTCTCACTTTTGCTCAGGCTGATCTTGAACTCCTGGCCTCAAAGTGATCTTCCCACTTTGGTCTCCTGGAGTGCTAGGATTACAGGCGTGGGCCACCACTCCTGGCAACACATTCTGCCATTAATTTCTAAAGTAAGACACTGAGGTTTGGAGAGGCCATGTATAAGACAGTATTCTAAGTTGGACAGGCCAGAATAAAATAATACTTTCTTTTCAAAACATCTAAAGCCTTTTTCCTTTATCACATACATGGTAAGCGACTAAGAGAATTGTTGGGTATAGTGATCCTTCACCCTCCCAAAACCTATTTATACTTCATTTGTTATGACAAATAGCAAAGGTAGCCCTGTGAAAATATGGGTATATGTTTATAAAATAAGAAATGTAAACATAGCATCAGTGACTAGAGTTTGACTTATTCTTTCTTTATTTTTTGAGACAGAGTCTCGCTCTGTTGCCCAGGCTAGAGTGAGTGTCGTGGCGTCAGCCTAGCTCACAGCAACCTCAAACTCCTGGGCTCAAGCAATCCTACTGCCTCAGCCTCCCAAGTAGCTGGGACTACAGGCATGTGCCACCATGCTTGGCTAATTTTTCTATTTTCTGTAGAGACAGAATCTTGATATGCTGCTCAAGCTGGTCTCAAACTCCTG
Source organism: Mirza zaza (assembly GCA_008750895.1). Classification (NCBI taxonomy): domain Eukaryota; kingdom Metazoa; phylum Chordata; class Mammalia; order Primates; family Cheirogaleidae; genus Mirza; species Mirza zaza. The sequence goes on from VSMD01129253.1 coordinate 9,245, forward strand.
GCCTCAAGCAATCCTCCTACCTCGGCCTCCCAAAGTGCTAGGATTGCAGGCATGAGGCACTGTGACTTATTTTATTTATTTATTTATTTATGCCAATGAATTTATTTTTAAAAAAATTTTAATTATTATGGGTATCTAATGGTTGTATATCTTTTTTAAAAAAATTTTTTTCCCTTTTTTTCTTCTTTTCTTTCTTACCACCCAGAAGTACCTTATCACCCAATGGTTGTATATCTTTATAGGGCCCATGTGATGTTTTGATACAGCCATACGATGTGAATTATTCAAATCAAGGTAATTGGAGTATCCATCACCTCAGGCATTTATCATTTCTTCCTTTTTTTTTTTTTGAGACAGAGTCTCACTCTGCTGCCCTGGCTAGAGTGCCGTGGCATCAGCCTAGCTCACAGCAACCTCAAACTCCTGGGCTCAAGCAATCCTGCTGCCTCAGCCTCCCAAGTAGCTGGGACCACAGGCATGTGCCACCATGCCCGGCTAATTTTTTCTATATATATTAGTTGGCCAATTAATTTCTTTCTATTTATAGTAGAGATGGGGTCTCGCTGTTGCTCAGGCTGGTCTCGAACTCCTGAGCTCAAAGGATCCGCCCACCTCGGCCTCCCAGAGAGCTAGGATTACAGGCGTGAGCCACCGTGCCGGCCTCAAGGGGAAATTTTCAAGGAAGTTTCTTTCTTGATTTCTTTGTTTTTAACAAAAACCTATAGATGCTGTTACTGTTTTTTTTCTGTCCAAATAATGGATCTAGACACTAAGAGAGGGAGTAGGCTTGCCAATTTCTAGTTAGTACAAGGAAGAATTGATAAATTGAGCAAGGTGATATTTCAGCCTCATTCTTTTTTTTTTTTTTTTTTTTTGAGACAGAGTCTCACTGTGTTGCTCAGGCTAGAGTGCCGTGGTATCAGCCTAGCTCACAGCAACCTCAAACTCCTGGGCTCAAGTGATCCTCCTGCCTCAGCCTCCTGAGTAGCTGGGACTACAGACATGCACCACCATGCCTGGCTAATTTCTCTCTCTCTCTCTCTTTCTCTCTCTCTCTCTCTCTATATATATTTTTTTTTTTTTTGAGACAGAGTCTCACTTTGTTGCCCAGGCTAGAGTGAGTGCCATGGCGTCAACCTAGCTCACAGCAACCTCAATCTCCTGGACTCAAGCAATCCTCCTGCCTCAGCCTCCCCAGTAGCTGGGACTACAGGCATGTGCCACCATGCCCGGCTAATTTTTTCTATATATAGCAGATGGCCAATTAATTTCTTTCTATTTATAGTAGAGATGGGGTCTCGCTCTTGCTCAGGCTGGTTTGGAACTCCTGACCTCGAGCAATCTGCCAGCCTCAGCCTCCCAGAGTGCTAGGATTACAGGCGTGAGCCACCCCACCTGGCCATTAGCCTCATTCTTGTGACAGTCTATGGTTCACCTCATTGTCTATATGATTCTCAGTCAGTAACTGTTGAAGATTATTCGCCCACTTTTTTCTTAATTCTTGCCATCGAAGAACAGATATTGTTTACGTGGGGTTGGATACCTACTTGGAGGGAAAAATAGCTCCCAAGGAAAGAGGTGGGGGAGGGGAGCCAGGGAAAGACTGTACTAGATCAGCACCTACACCCAGACCATTGCTCAGTCCAGTCACCTGGGAATATTCTCTAGTGTTAGTCTTTCAGGTCCCTAAGTCTCACAGGAAATAAATGAAAACTAATTGTAAAAATCTGATAGAATTGTGGTGAAAGGTATGAGACATTCTTTCCTTATTCTTATTCATTGGAAATTTACAGAAGGTAGTACATGGAATATCTTTATTCAGTTATCATTGCAAATGTCGTAGCCCCCGAAAGTAATGTAATAAGAAAAACAAAAGATTTCATGGGAGAGGAGAGTGTGGCAAATATTGGAAGGATGTGCTTCAATCTTGGAAAGGTGAATTACCCCTGAGATTAATTTAGAAGAAGACTCCTCCTTATAATGCTGCTGTTTTAATCTAGGAAGACTTTGTACATCTAGTTTCTGGTGAATGCAGAATGGCTTATACCCCAGAAAGAGAAGTAGAGTTTTGGATCTATTCATGACTTTATCTCTGAGGGCACAAAACATGTTTCCTTGTTTTTTTTTTAAAGCTTCCTTAATGTAATGTTGATTTAAAATACCAATCTTCTAGAAATATGAGCTGCTAATCTTCTATTCTAAAAACGAAGGTGTGTATTTTAGAGGACATTCCTTTTAAGGTTATTTTCGGAAATTTACAAATATATATTGCTGAATATGAAAATTGAAGAAAAGTTGTAGAAAAAGCAGTATAGATGGTTAGAAGTAGGTTAAGTTTTAACTTGCTGCATAACCTGAGTTAAATGATGTTATCTCCTTGAGCCTCAGTTTATCTATGAAATAAGGTAGTTTATTATTTTGATTATTATTTATTAAAATTTATTATACTAAATTTTGTCTTATATTTTCTTTAGTTCTATAATCCTCTGATTTTTAAGAGAAAGGAGATAGATCTCATTTTGTAAATATATAAAAGAACCTGCAAGGCTGGGCACAGTGGCTCACGCCTGTAATCCTAGCACTCTGGGAGACCAAGGCGGGCAGGTCACTCAAGATCAAGAGTTAGAAATCAGCCTGAGCAAGAATGAGACCCCATCTCTACTAAAAATAGAAAGATATTAATTGGCCAACTAAAAATATATAGAAAAAATTAGCCATGCATGGTGGCACATGCCTGTAGTCCCAGCTACTCGGGAGGGTGAGGCAGGAGGATTGCTTGAGCCCATGAGTTTGAGGTTGCTGTGAGCTAGGCTGATGCCACGGCCCTCTAGCCTGGGCAACAGAGTGAGACTCTGTCTCAAAAAAAAAAAAAAAAAAATGAACCTGCATAGCAAACCCAGTAGTTAGGCTGAGTGTGGTTGCTCACTCCTGTAATCCTAGCCTTCTGGGAGGCTGAGGCAGGAGGATCGCTTGAGGTCAGGAGATCGAGACCATCCTGAGCAAGTGTGAGACCCCCCCCCCATCTCTACCAAAAGTAAAAAGAAAAAAATTAGCCAAAGAACTAAAAACAGAAAAAATTAGCCAGGTATGATGGCGCGTGCCGGCAGTCCCAGCTGCTCGGGCGTCTGGGGCAGGAGGATTCCTTGAGCCCAGGAGTTTGAGGTTGCTGTGAGCTAGGCTGATGCACGAAACTCTAGCCGGGGCAAAAGAGCAAGACACTGTCTCAAAAAACAAAAAACAAAAACAAACTTAGCAGCTAAATAAAAAACGAAAAAGATTAAAAAAATGTAAAAGAATCTTATACTCTTGAGTTATTACAAAATTAAATATCAACTTATGCAATCTAATAGTTATCATTCTTTATGGGAAAATCAAATAGATTTAAGTGACAAAAACAAGTTCTGAATTACTAGAAATACCACACAAGATTTCTTTCTTTTTTTTTTTTTTGAGACAGAGTCTCGCTTTATTGCCCAGGCTAGAGTGAGTGCCGTGGCATCAGCCTAGCTCACAGCAACCTCAGACTCCTGGGCTCAAGTGATCCTCCTGCCTCAGCCTCCCAAGTAGCTGGGACTACAGGCATGCGCCACCATGCCCGGCTAATTTTTTGGACATATATCAGTTGGCCAATTAATTTCTTTCTATTTATAGTAGAGACGAGGTCTCGCTCTTGCTCAGGCTGGTTTCGAACTCCTGACCTCGAGCAATCCGCCCGCCTCAGCCTCCCAGAGAGCTAGGATTACAGGCGTGAGCCACCGCGCCCGGCTCACACAAGATTTCTTAATTTCTGGTCTTCCTTTCAACAGAATCTAGTTGTATGTACTTCACCCTAAGTAACAAGAAAATAGGAATGGCTCTTTTGACTGACCTCCAATTTCTCTGCCCATAATTTCTGATTATTCTTTCCTATCAAAACTTGCTGTTGGCTGGGCGAGGTGGCTCACGCCTGTTATCCTAGCACTCTGGGAGGCCGAGGCGGGTGGATTGCTCAAGGTCAGGAGTTCGAAACCAGCCTGAGCAAGAGCGAGACCCCATCTCTACTATAAATAAAAAGAAATTAATTGGCCAACTAATACATATAGAAAAAATTAGCCGGGCATGGTGGCGCATGCCTGTAGTCCCAGCCACTCGGGAGGCTGAGACAGCAGGATTGCTTGAGCCCAGGAGTTTGAGGTTGCTGTGAGCTAGGCTGATGCCACAGCACTCACTCTAGCCTGGGCAACAAAGCGAGACTCTGTCTCAAAAAAAACAAAAGAACAACTCACTGTTGCCTAAGCCCTGAGATGAGACCATCAAATCACTAAGTATAGGAATTGAAACAGATGGTCAGAACCGATAGAGGTTACCAATCTATTCTGTGTTCAAACAAGGAGAGATCTTCACGGTGTAGTATCAGTTTGATATTTGGAATTAATGTTAGCTCTGGTCACTTTCATTAACTGTAATATCTAGCTAGGACGAGCTTTGGTTTTATTTATTAACTAATTTTACAGAACGGTGCACACAGACCTTTGACGTTTGCTTAGATTGCCAAGTACAATGTCGTTTGGTTTCATGAGTATTCTATGCAGTGTAAATGCATGTCCATGGGGCTTTAAAACATGGACTTCTCACCATTGTATATTTCAGTACTCCTCATACTCTGAGCCTGATTTTATTTTATCTTAGTCAGATGTATAGATCGCACAGGTAATGGATTAATTTAAAATAAACAATTATGACCGAGAGGAGTGGCTCACGCCTGTAATCCTAACACTTTGGGAGGCCGAGGTGGGAGGACTGCTTGAGGCCAGGAGCTTGAGACAAGCCTGAGCAAGAGTGAGACCCTGTCTCTACAAAAAATAAAATTATCCAGGCATAGTGGCACACACCTGCAGTCCCACCTACCCAGGAGGCTGAGCCAGATGAACCTCATAAGCCCAGGAGTTTGAGGTTGCAGTGAGCTGTGATGATGCTACTGCACTCTAGCCAGGGCGACAGAGCAAGACTATCTCCAAAAAAAAAAAATTCATATATACATATACACATATATATATTATATATACAGACACACATCATTATATTATAATCTATCATGGCCACCTTACTAAATAATGAATAACTAACTTGAAAAAAATGTTGATGGTTTCTAAAAATTATATTCAAATATTCAAGGGAGGAGGCGTAATATTATATGTAATTAAAATGCAAGACACTTTAAGAAACATAGGGCTACCCTGTGTGCATGGCTGACGAGAATGTATAATGGTGCAGCTGCTGTGGAAAACAGTTTGGTATCTCCTCAAAAAGTTAAACAGACTGATCCAACAATTCACTCTCAGGTATATGCTCAAAAGAACTGAAAGCAGTGATTCAAATAGATACTTGTATACCAATATTCGTAACAGCATCATTCACAATAACCAACAGCTAGAAACAACCCAAATGTCTCACAACAGAAGAATGGATAAACAAAATGCATTATATATATATATGTATATATATACACACACACACACAAATGAATGTTGTTCAGCCTTATTAAAAAGGAATGAAATTCTGTTACATTCTACAACATGGATGAAATTTGAAAACATTATGCTAAGTGAACAGACACAAAAAGATAAATATTGTGTGAGCCTGTTTATATGAGGTACCACAAATAGTCAATTTTATAGACAGAAAGTGGAATAGAATTTAGTAGGGGCTGTCAAGGCAAATGAGGAGATACTGTTCAATGGGTAGAGAGTTTCTGTTTAGGAGGGTGGAAAGGTTCTGGAAATGGAGAGTGGTGATAGTTGCACATTGTAAACATACTTAATGTCACTGAATTATACACTTAAAGATAGTTAAAGAGTAAATTTTATGTTATGTATATTTTACCACAATAAAAAAATCACTAAGAAAAAGAAAGAAAGAAAAAGATGTAAAGCTCAAAGGCTTTGTACCCATTTTCAAAACTTACTATATGGGTCCTGTTTTTTCTACCTGTTTCGTGGCTGCTTCATTCCTCACAGAGAGCTTCTTAGAGGGATTGTGGGCTTAGTGTGTTTGGAGTTGGGCCGGTGGATGTGGTTAGGTCAGAATTCATTGGTTTTGCTACAAGTGTTTAAGGAAGAGTTGAGAACACCACACCCATTAGTTTTTTTTTTTTTCTTACATGAATTTGCTAAAAATTAGGGGGAGGAGGAGGTAGTTTAAAAGTGGGAAAACAACTGTATGCTGGACTTCCCATTCCAACGAGAAAATCATCCTTTCGTGGCAAACTGAAAGGCTAGGAATCAAGGGTGATGAAATGCAGGCCTTCCGGCCCTCACTCTGTTCCTGATTTCTGGTTGTGGGAATCTGTTCTGAATCCAACTGCAAGTGGAAAACCCATCTTTGGCTGAGCAGCCAAGGAGTCCTTCCTGCCAATCCCCTAAATGTGCTGCTGAAACTTTGGCCCTGGGAGGCTGGAGCTAGGGCTGTCTTCCCAAGATCTGTGCAGCTGTCAAGGTAGCTGTGATGGGACCGTGACGAGCCTCCACACTGCATTTTGGCAGTGACCTTGAGACCAGCCAGCTCATTGCAGCTGCCCTGGTCCTCTGCTGCCACTTTTGCAATGCCAGGAGGCTACAGGGAGGGAGATTCCTCTGGTTCTACGCTTCCCAGTGTCTGGCAGGTGCCAACTGTGCTGCCAGTTCTTCCAGTGCTTACCACCCACTGGGTATAGGGGCATTCCAGGTGTGTCACAGGAGACAGTGGCTTGTCCCACCCCTGGCTCAGGTCCCAATCTCTGGGAAGTGGGTGGCTCTGTCTGACCGCCAGGCTGGTGCGCAGACAGACTCCACGTGGGGACTTGCTTGGCAGCTCTGCAGAGAGATGCTCAGTGACAGTTGATGATCTTGGGAGAGACAGAAGCCAAAGGTGCCCTTTTTTCCCCCTAGAAGTATGAGTCCACGTTCTTCTAGTAGGGCAGAGATTTCGTTGAGAGAGAAAGGTCACCAGAAATGCCCAGAGCAAGAGAGAAAAATCTTTTCTCTCCAGCCACTCAGAGTGGCAAGTGTATTTTGGAAACTCCTCTTCCCTCCTAGTCCTCTTCCTGTCCTTTTCCTTTTAAGTGGCTTTATTGTTATTTTTTAATCCGTTGTTGTCATTGGACATTTATTGACAGAAATCAAATTGCTGTGTTTCTGGGCAAAGTGCCTGCTGCAAAGAGGTGTGGTTCCTGAGGAATGAGACACGCAGCCCAACAGCTGAGCCTACACTGTCCTCACATAACCTCCCTGCCTTAAATATCGCCAATATTTAGCCTTGCCTTATAAAGTAAAAATGCACAATACCTTCCAGAGTTTCAGCAAGCCCAAATGCCCCCCTAGGCTCGGTTATATCTCCTGTACATTGGAGGCAGAGCAGCGCACCCCCACCCCGTGCAGACCTGCCCTCAGAGCCACCAAGAGGTTACTAATCAGGGAGATTCCACCATCGATCCGATGGTGGCAACCTGGGGGATTTGTGTGCATTGTTTTTGCTGAAGCCTCCTGTGATTTCAGCGCGACCAGATCCTCTGCAGCGAACTCCATGTCGCAGCTTGTGGCTGCCTGTGTCCTGTGGTGAGAGCCCAGCCGCACAGGAGATCCTTTGTCTAGGAAGGGCTAGGCTGAGAAGATCACTTTGGAGTTGCTAAGCTCTGCATTGCCATTGGCTGCACTCTTTGTGGGGCTGTTTTTGCAAAAGGCATGCCCAGCACGTCTACAGTGCTGGCAGGCCAGGGCTGCCTTTAAACACCATGATAATAATACCAAAAAGCAGTTTGCAGAACTGCTCCACTGTAGAGGCTTCCTCTGCAGAAGCAAGCAAGATGGCTACCTCGTGGGCTTCGCTGTGAAGAATGCAGAGGCTAATTAAGACAGACTTTAAGGGGAAAAAAGGGTATTTCCCTACTTCATCTTTATGCAAGATTTTTTTTCAGTGACTTTTAAAGTATACATTTTACATAAACTCTTTAGGTTCTGCCTAGCAAACATGTTGATGATTTTAAATTGTATAAATAGTTTTACAGAGAAATAGCCAAAAATTTTTTGGGGCTGGGAGCTAATTTTATTTCTTAAACAGAGGCTCATTTTGCAATTTGATTTTTTTTTTTTAGGTTATAAAGGAAAACAAGAGGCCCCAGAGGGAAAAGAAGCCCAAAGTTTTAAAGGTAATCAGCTGTTGATTAAATAATATGTAATTATTTTTCCATTTCATATAGTATTTTTCTGTCACTTGGGGGTAAATTTGCAGTACAGTGGATGTGCATTCTCCCAGATTTTCAGTAGATAAATGAATTCTCACTCAACTAAAGTGTTTTCTCTCTTTTTTGATGTGCTGCATAATGTGCATATTAGCATCCTTTATTTTTAACTCCACACAAGTCTGCAGAAGGAAAAGTTTATATGCAAAGTGTTATGAATAAAATTTGTTTTTCTTTATAGCTCTCCTTGTAGCATCTGCATTTGTGATGTTGTTGCACCAGTGTGTAAACTTAAGCTCTTTAGGATAAAGGCACTATTTGAAGTTGACAGCTATGATCCATTGTGATTTTAATAGACTCTCCATTAAGTACTCTTTTAAAATGTGTGATTTTTCTTCCAAAAAAAAAAAGTCCTTAGACATTTTAGTTCAACTTAAAATGTGTAAGTCGTTGAGGTTTCACAGCCAAATTATAATTGTTTGATCTCAGATTTCCATTATATCATCATTAATTTTGGCATTCATGGAGCTGTAGGAATATGCATGTTTTCTTTATTTTCTATAGTGTGCCTGTGAGTATTTAGTAGTAACCTAATTCCGTTATAAGCTAGCAATCTGTGTTATGAGATTTGTACAGTATTTAGAAGGGTTAATTTAAAAGCATATGGCACCACTAAAAGTTCAAAGCTAGCTTTACTGTAGCACATAGGTGCTTATGTGTTTAAAATTTCCAGTGGTATATTGCTACTATAAATGTAAGCAATATTTGTAAGTTACCTTTTAAATTCAGGATAAAATATTAAGCAATAAAATGACTGGTCTTTAAATTATCCTGTGTTACATTTAATTTAAAATATTTTAACCTCATCATAGTTTTTCTTTTGCAAATAAAGTTTTAACACTCAAAGAGGAACATGTCGAACTATACATGTGGCGGAATTTGTATCTTACTTTTTTCCCCCAGTTGTGTAACTTGAAAATATTGACACGGAGAACCAAACCTTGCATTGCTTTCAAATCTGTCTGACCACCTTCAGTTTCTGTTTCCTGTGTATACACAGCATTTCCATGTACATTTTCGTCAACCAACAAGTATTTATTTAATATTTACCACACAGACAGCAATGTGCTAGGCACTGTGAAATGAATGAAATTGCTTGGCACAAATTCTCAGTGGGCCTAGACAAATAGAGTAGTGGTTATTTTTAAGGTAAATTTTAAGGTAAAAACCCTTTTCTGTTTTTCTTCTTCATATTGATCCATGCATCCTATTTTATTACCTTTTCCTCCAACAACTACAGAAGTGTATCATTAAAAGCACTACTTATAGTTCCTAATCTCCTTCTACACTTTCTGTAGTGGGTATGTCCATGTCAGGCATTTTTGTCTTAAATTCAAGGAAGAAATAGCTTCAGGCTTACTGTTATAAATGGTTCTCAAATTTGGTGAGGAGGGGCAGGAGGAAGTGATAGACTACTTGGAGAAACTAATATAGACCAGGATCGGTAGCTAAATCTTCTCTGGCCTTTTCTAGGAAGTAGAATTGGACTTTGGGAATGCTATTTAATTCTATGTTTATCTTGTTAGTCTGTGGGTGTCCTGTCACCTGAAATACATTTCAGAAGTAAATATACCATGTGTTGCTTTTTGGAATCATGGCAGTGAACTCTGACATTTTTTTTTTTTAAAGTGTCTTTGGGTGGCCAAATTTCATCTGCCACAGCAAGCAGAACTGAATTGTTGCTCACTTTCTTCTATGGTTAATGATTATTGTACAAGAGTAGGGAAATGTTCTAAAAGGAAAAAAATTCCTTTTTTCTGATTTGGCATTTTAAGATGTTTTTGAGAAATTTTTTTAGACATTATTTTATTTTCTTTTTCAAAGAAGGCTTCCTTTCTACAGTAGAAATGCTAAATACTTTCAGATTTTAGCTTAATGTGTGTGAAATTCAACTAGCAAGTGTAGAATATTATATAACCCTAATGGAGATGTTAAGAAAATGATACCTGTGTTTTGGGAGGGAGAGTGGGAGAAGAATACAACTTCCAGCTTTAGGTTTTATGTGTGAGGACTTCAACACTCCAGCTGTATGCTGCCCAGATGATCCATGCTGGGAATCTACAGGTTACCATTTGGTCTCCTATCATAATTCTCTGTCTTTGCATGTGGCATCATACCAGAGATCTAGTCTGCTTCCTTTGACTCTGTCCTCTTAGATCTTCAAATCTCCTGGGTCACCTGCTGTTTGTCAGGGTGGGTGCTACAGGTATCATGACTGACTTCTCTTTTCTTTTTTTTTTTTTTTTGAGACAGAGTCTCACTTTGTTGCCCAGGCTAGAGTGAGTGCCCTGGCGTCAGCCTAGCTCACAGCAACCTCAAACTCCTGGGCTCAAGCAATCCTCCTGCCTCAGCCTCCCAAGTAGCTGGGACTACAGGCATGCACCACCATGCCCGGCTAATTTTTTCTATATTTATTAGTTGGCCAATTAATTTCTTTCTATTTATAGTAGAGATGGGGTCTCGCTCAGGCTGGTTTCGAACTCCTGACCTTGAGCAATCTGCCCGCCTCGGCCTTCCAGAGTGCTAGATTACAGGCGTGAGCCACCGTGCCCAGGCATGACTGACTTTTCATCTTCATCATCTATTAGAATGTAGTCGGATAGATGAAGAGGCTGATGAAAGAAAGCGGGTGTAGAATTTGAGACTCCTTCCATTCTACACTGTACCTTGTAACTACTGAACCCAGCTGTGGGGCTGAAATGGCCTGGTATGTCTCACACCTCTCCTCTTTAAAAGTATATTATCTATTAATAGATTGCTACCTACATGAATTCTACTGTACTTCAAAATTTAAGACCATAAATAATATTCTCACATCCCCGACTAGAGAGTCTTCCTCTAGCTGAAATGACAGTTTCTGTCCAAAGCACTGTAAAGGCCAGAATGGATATCAAATGTTTGTGGGCCAGGTGGGTGGCAAGTAGCCTAGCATCAGTGTCCCATTTAAGCCCCACTGATGATCACTAGAATTTTTTCATGTATAGACGACAGCTGTATATGTCATCTTATGTTTCAATGCTATCATTGGAAACAGAGTTTCCTTGACTCTTGAATAAGGTAGAAATGTGGACTAGTTTCAGTATTTGATTCATGAATGTGGGTTTAAATGTGGTTTGGAATTCCTCTTGGAAGAAACATTTATGTACATAATCTCTACTTTGTGTGTGGAAGGAGGTGAGTAGGAAGATATATTCCCTTAGAGGAAGTGAATTTTAAGAGTTTTGTTGTTGTTATTGTTTTTGTTATTGTTACAGTGGTGTCATCATAGCTCACTGCAACCTCCAACTCTTAGGCTCAAGGGATCCTCTTGCCTCAGCCTCCTGAGTAGCTGGGACTATAGGTGCGCTGCCGTAATGCCCAACACCTGGCTAATTTTTCTATTTGTAGTTGAGATGGGGTCTTGTTCTTGCTCAGGCTGGTCTTGAACTCCTGAACTCAAGCAATCTCCCTGCCTCGGCCTCCCAAAGTGCTAGGATTACAGGCTTGAACCACCACGCCTGGCCTTAAATTAGTATCAATTTGGGTAGATTATTAGTCGCTGTCCCTGGAGAAAATCAGACAGCATGGTCAATTGGGGGGTTGAGTAAAATTTAATGAAGGGATTATTTTAAAGAAGATGGGCAGGGTTAAGGAAAGAACTAGGGACAGCGAAGGATCCTACGACTAATGAAGGCAGAGAGCTGTTACCACTACTAGGCTTGAAGGTGTAGGGAGATGAGAAGCAACCCAGGTAGTATAGCTGTAGCTGAATAGTGGGAGCAGGTGCTTTTTCTGTGGCCTTTGGTAAAGGGATGCTTCTGCAAGTTGTCATGAGGGTGTGTGGGGTGTGATACCCTACCCTCTGGCATCTCTTCTTTCATTGGTTGATCCCAATGGGAAACAAGAGAGAGAGGGAGCTCTCTGATAAAATACATTCTGGTCAGCCTCCAGGGGCATGTAAGAGGGTATATAAGGTAGAGTGTGGACCTGGAAGAGCAAAATGGCAAAGTCAAAGCTGATCAGCTAGAGCCGATTATGTAACATTAGGCAAGGCTAAGTGAAGAGTATCAGAGAACTCTACTGATTTTGCAACTCGACTGTAAATCTAAAAGCATCTTAAATAAAAAGTGTGAGCATCCTTGAGAAGGGACACATTTATACATTCTGTAATTAGATACTCATTCTTGGCTAGTTAAGGAACATTTTCTAGCTATTTGATTCTGAAATATCACCAAAGTAGTATTTAGAAAAACTGGGTGAACAAGTACAAAGAAATGTCAGTGGTTATTAAACCAGGAAACTGTCTACAGAGGCTGATTTAGAAAAGAAAAAATGAAAACTAAGTGATGTTCCTGCTCGCTTCTGTACTGGGTACCCTGCTCTTCACTGTTTCCTTCCTTCCTTGATGATGCTGAGAAAGGATAACGAGTGGTGGGGGGCTGATGGCGAGGGTGTGAGGCCATGTCTCAGTAGGAGAGAGGGACGGGACATTTGCATATAGCTGTACTTTTATGTCTTTTTGAAACATTTTAAATCATAAGCGAATCACATTTGGTCATGGTCTTCATTTGCATGACATAGTGACGCTCAAAATATTAACACTTAGAACCATTGCCTAGCACATATTAAATGCTCAATAAGTATTTCTTTCTGAATAACATTATTATTAACATAATAAATACTTTTTGAGCCCATACTAAATGCTGAACTACAATGATATATAAGACCAGTGTGATTCCTGACTTCAAGGAGTTGAAGTACTGCTGAAAAAAGGCAGATAAAAAATTATAGATAGGCCGGGTGTGGTGGCTCACGCCTGTAATCCTAGCTCTCTGGGAGGCCGAGGCAGGTTGATCACTCAAGGGCAGGAGTTCGAAATCAGCCTGAGCAAGAATGAGATCCCATCTCTACTAAAAATAGAAAGAAATTAATTGGCCAACTAAAAATATGTAGAAAAAATTAGCCGGGCATGGTGGCGCTTGCCTGTAGTCCCAGCTACTCGGGAGGCTGAGGCAGGAGGATCACTTGAGCCCAGGAGTTTGAGGTTGCTGTGAGCTAGGCTGATGCCATGGCCCTCTAGCCTGGGCAATAGGGTGAGACTCTGTCTCAAAAAAAAATAAATAAATAAAAATACAATTAGATACAATTGAGTTACCTTGTTTATTTTCTAAATCCACAAGAAATGGAAGATAACAGAGTTGCTAAAGATTTTTTTCTACACACTTAGTCTACAACTTTGTTTCAGTTAGTAAAAATAACCACTGGTAAATTATTTCTTTAAAGTTTCTTAACTTTGGGCCGGGCTCGGTGGCTCACGCCTGTAATCCTAGCTCTCTGGGAGGCTGAGGCTGGCAGATTGCTTGAGGTCAGGAGTTTGAAACCAGCGCTCGAAAGAGCGAGACCCCATCTCTACTAAAAATAGAAAGAAATTAATTGGCCAACTAATATATATAGAAAAAATTAGCTGGGCATGGTGGCACGTGCCTGTAGTCCCAGCTAGTTGGGAGGCTGAGGCAGAAGAATTGCTTGAGCCCAGGAGTTTGAGGTTGCTGTGAGCTAGGTTGACGCCACAGCACTCATCTAGCCTGGGCAACAAATCGAGACTGTCTCAAAAAAAAACAAAAGTTTCTTAACTTTGGTTATAATGCAACATTCCATTACTTGTAGCATCATGTTGCAAATTTAAGTGCTAGATCAAATACTAAGTTTGACCATAGTTCAGGGGGGAAAAAGTACCATTTTGATAAGAGTTCTTCATAATCCCAGGCAACTAATCCCAGACTTGTGGATGTAATGGGACAGTGAGGAAATAATTCAGAGTGGGTGGTGAGAGTATGCACAAAGGGATACCAACTTAAAGAAAAAAAATTGGAAGAAGATAATCTCAGAACGCAGAAGGGTCATATAAACTTAATAATTTCATTTTATGACAACATATGATCTTTATTTTACTCATTTTGTCACAAACTGGCAAAAAGTGATAAAGACGTGTGTTTTTCCATCAGTGTTTATTCACACAATCAAAGACACACATGGGGCTTCTGGTTTGCATACCCAGAAACTGCAATATAGTTTTCTGCCCAAAGATTATCAGACCAACTTCAGGGCTGAGTTCTCATCGAGCCAGCTCCCACACAGGCATTTGCTTATCACTGGGGCATGTATATTTCCAGTGACTCAAGACTCATGTCCACTCTGATTTCTAGGAATGATCCCAGACAGAGAATCAGTGTGAATAAAAGCCAAATGGGGTTGGATGGGCTTGAGGAAAATTTCATTCAGTCTACAAAAAATGTCTGTTGATTTTTTCCTAGTCCCCAAAAGAACATATGCTTTGCATCTTGAATACTTATGCTCATCTGGTACTGTGTTTGTGTGGCTTTTTCCTGTTTTTTCATTTTGTTTGTTTGTTTGTTTTTTGGAGACAGAGTTCTCCCTCTGTTGCCCTGGCTAGAATGCAGTGGCCTCATCATAGCTCACTGCAACCTCAAACTCCTGGGCTGAAGCGATCTTCTTGCCTCAGCTGCCCAAGTAACTGGTACTGATGGTGCCTGTGCCACTGCACCCAGCTGATAGTGTTTTGATAGTGCTGGATTCATACTGCTTCTGAGGTCTACCTTCCTTACTATATACCTCTTTATATACCAGCTAGGATATATTCAAGAGTTACCTAAAAGGAGTCAAATAATAACTGTAACAAAATTTTAATTTTTGTTAAAATTTTGCTAATACTGATCTTAATTAATTTTCAAGTTATGATTATTTTAATAATGGAATGTCTTTCAGTGTCCAAAATATGTCATTTATTTTTGCCTTTTCAAAGATTTGATGGTAAGAGGTACTCACCACAATGGCATAAGCAAGAGAATGTAGGTAACAATGTCCTTTATTTTAACCTGTTCTGATGCTTCATAGTTTTAAATAGTAATTCTTCTAGTCCTTATCTGCACAAGTAAGGTTTTGGGTTTTTTTCCTCCTCTTAGTATTATTCCCAGTATACCTGTAAAGTTTGTAAAGGAAGAGATGCTACAACTTTTATCATCAATGTTTAAACTAGTGATAACACAAGAATTTGATGAAAGCATAGGCTGCTTTTATAATTCTAGGAAACCAAGGCCGGGTGTGGTGGGTGGCTCATGCACGCCTGTAATCAAGCAGCATGGGAGGCTGAGGTGGGAGGATCATTTGAGGTCAGGAGTCGAGACCAGCCTGAGCAAGAGTGAGACTTTTTCTACTAAAACAAGAAAAAATTAGCCGGGCATGGTGGCATGCGCCAACTACTCAGGAGGCTGAGGCAGGAGGATCCCTTGAGCCCAGGAGTTTGAGGTTGCTGTGAGCTAGGCTGATGCCATGGCACTCTATCTTAGGCAACAGAGTGAGACTCTGTCTCCAAAATAAAAAAAAAATTCTAGGAACCCAGATGTTAAATGGTAAATTTACTTTAAGAGTTTAGTTATTTTATTTTCTTTGTGAGGTGGGGTCTTGCATTGCTTCCCAGGCTCGTTTTTTTTTTTTTTTTTTTTTTGAGAGAGTCNAGACAGAGTCTCACTTTGTTGCCCAGGCTAGAGTGAGTGCCGTGGTATCAGCCTAGCTCACAGCAACCTCAAACTCCTGGGCTCAAGCGATCCTGCTGCCTCAACCTCCCAAGTAGCTGGGACTACAGGCATGCACCACCATGCCCGGCTAATTTTTTCTATATATATTAGTTGGCCAATTAATTTCTTTCTATTTATAGTAGAGATGGGGTCTCCCTCTTGCTCAGGCTGGTCTGGAACTCCTGAGCTCAAACGATCTGCCCACCTCGGCCTCCCAGAGAGCTAGGATTACAGGCGTGAGCTACCGCGCCCATCCCAGGCTCGTTTTGAACTCCTGGCCTCAAGTGATCCTCCCACCTCAGTCTGCCCCGTAGCTAGAATTATAGGCATGAGCTGCCATATCTGGCTTGAGTGTAGTTACTTTAAATACATATACACACATATATGTACCTTTGTATATATATAGTATGTGTGTATATGTATGTATAAAAATGTGTGTGTATATATATAGTTTGTGAACATTTATTTTTATTTTTTTATTTTTTATGTATTTATTTATTTGTTTTTTTGAGACAGAGTCTCACTCTGTTGCCCAGGCCAGAGTGAGTGCCGTGGTATCAGCCTAGCTCACAGCAACCTCGAATTCCTGGGCTCCAGCGATCCTCCTGCCTCAGCCTCCCGAGTAGCTGGGACTACAGGCATGCGCTACCATTCCTGGTTAATTTTTTCTATATATATTAGTTGGCCAATTAATTTCTTTCTATTTATAGTAGAGACGAGGTCTCGCTCTTGCTCAGGCAGGGTTCGAACTCCTGACCTCGAGCAATCCGCCCGCCTCGGCCTCCCAGAGTGCTAGGATTACAGGCATGAGCCACCACGCTCAGCCCATTTATTTTTAAATATAATATACACACACATACACCTACACAAGATCATAGAACTGTTGTGGAGTTAAATGAATTATTTAAAATATATAAAATATTTAGAATAGCTTGGGATATAGAAATCTCTTAATAAGTGATAATCATTATATCTAAAGGTATAATGTTAAGTGAACTTTTCAAATGATGTGTATTTAACCAGGTGTGGTGGCACATTCCTATAGTCCGAGCTACTTGGGAGGCTAAGGCAAGAGGATCACTTGAGTCCAGGAATTTAAGGTGATTTTGCCTGTAAATAGCCACTGCACTGCAGCCTGGACAAGAGGTAGCGAAACCCTGTCTCTTAAAATGGGCTGGGTGCAGTGGTTCATGCCTGTAATCCCAGCACTTTTGGAGGCCAAGGCAGGATGATTGCTTAAGACCAAGAGTTCAAAACTAGTCTTAAAAAAAAATAGAAGACTGTCTCTATAAAAAATAAAAAACTTGGCCAGACATGGTGACTGGCTCCTGTAGTCCAGCTACTCAGGAGGCTGAGGCAAGGAAGATCTCTTGAGCTCAGGAGTTCTAGGTTGCAGTGAGCTACGAGTGAGCTAGGTTGCATTGTGCTACTGTATAATCACTTAAATGCCTTGTTTAAGAAATATAAAAGCCTTTTTTTCCTTTTAAAAACATCACTTCTATTTCCATAGAGGTTGTGCTAAAAAAGAAAAAAAAAGGCATAAATTAAAATAAAAATAAATAAAAAAACATATCACTTCTGTTTTTATTAATTTATAATAAGGAATATCTTTAATAAGATTTTAAACCTTTAAATGCTAAATTTCTCTCTTTCCCCTCTTATTTATAAAGCATATTTTACTGAATTAAGGATTTCATCATAAAAACTAGAATATCATCACTATGAAAAATAATCTCACAGTTGATGGTTAGTTTGAATTATAGAACTCAGTTGCAAAGGTAAAGTTAGACAGGGATGAACACATTTGAAACTGGATACAAGTAACAGTGATGTTTGCAAGTTATATACTTTGATGTCTTTTTCTTTTCACTTAAGTAAGTTTCCAGTAAACTACCAAAAATGTATTTTAAATATCTGAAGATTTTTGTTCTGTTTTAGAAAGAAGAAACATTTTTACCTAATATCTTGTTGTTTATTATTCACCTAATAAATGTATATTCCAATGCATGAAATAGGTTTTAAAGTTATTTAGACATAATTTCTCTTAAAAATAGGAAAATATACCTGAGAATTACTGAGCATTTACATTTTTATAGGGTATGTATTTAGTGCTTTTGATTACTTTTCTTTTTTTATTTTTCTTTTTTACATTTACATATTAGCATTTATGTAATATGTAAATTACATATTTTAGTGCAAGCAGCATTAAACTCTATCCATTTTTAAATTTTTATTTATTTATTTGTTATTTTATTTTATTTTATTTTTTGAGACAAAGTCATGCTTTATTGATAGGCTAGAGTGAGTGCCGTGGCATCAGCCTAGCTCACAGCAACCTCAAATTCCTGGGCTCAAGCGATCCTTCTGCTTCAGCCTCCCGAGTAGCTGGGACTACAGGCATGCGCCATCATGTCTGGCTAATTTTTTCTATATATATTAGTTGGCCAATTAATTTCTTTCTATTTATAGTAGAGATGGGGTCTCGCTCTTGCTCAGGCTGGTTTCAAACTCCTGACCTGGAGCAATCCGCCCACCTCGGCCTCCCAGAGTGCTAGGATTACCGGTGTGAGCCACTGCGCCCATCCTCATTTTTAAATTTTTAATTATGCTTCTTTGTGGTTTCAGCAGCACCAAAGGAAGGAATATGACTTTCTTTTCTTTTCTTTTTCTGGCCAAGGAATATGATCTTTAATGACACACAGCCCCGGGTTTAAGCCCTGCTTCTTCTATTTATTAGCTGTGTGACCTAGGGAAATTTAATTGAATTCTGTGCGTCCTATTTTCATTATCTGTAAAATTGAAACAATAATCTACAAGTTGTTTGGTAGATTATACAATTTGTAATTTGCTGAATTTATCCTGTGCATAGCAGATGTACATCAAATAGTAGCTATCATAATCATTATTACTTTATGATTATTAATGTAGAGTAAAAACCTTTATAGTAATATTAATGTACTTAGATTTTGAGCTGCCTTTCTCATTCTTTATACTAGTTTATAAGCCCTTTTAGGGTAGAGCAGTATTCACCTTTGTGTTCCCCATAGTGTCTAACAGAATATCTTATGCCTACAACTCAATGAATTTGTCAGTTTAATGAATCATTGAATTAATGCATATTATGGTCTAACTTTAGTCAGTTAGCTCTGAACTGTGAGCTAACTGGATATATAGGAGAAACTACTTTCTCAAAAATTGTTTTTGGTTTTTTTGTGGTCGTTGTTCTTAAGAAAGAGTCTCCCTTGCTCCCCAGCTAGAGTGCAGTGGTGTCATCGTAGCTCACTGCAACCTCAAACTCCTGGGCTCAAGTGGTCTAATTTTTTCTGTTTTTAGTAGAGACAGGTTTCGCTCTTGCTCAGGCTGGTCTCGAACTCTCCTAACCTCAAGTGATCCTCCTACGTTGGCCTCCCAGAGTGCTAGGATTGCAGGCCTGAGCAACCTTGCCAGGCCTTACTTTCTCAAAATTAGGCCAGCCTTGATAATTTCTGTAACGAATTTCGATGGAAATCACTATACATGTTTAATATACGTTTATTTTAATGTGCTTAATTTTTTCTCTAACATTTTACTTAAAGAAAAATCCCAAAGCTACAGAAAAGTTGAAAGAAGAA
This sequence comes from Mirza zaza, assembly GCA_008750895.1. Classification (NCBI taxonomy): domain Eukaryota; kingdom Metazoa; phylum Chordata; class Mammalia; order Primates; family Cheirogaleidae; genus Mirza; species Mirza zaza. The sequence goes on from VSMD01129253.1 coordinate 28,684, forward strand.
TACACAGAATACATGAAATATTAGTATTTTTCTCTTGAACTGTTTGGTATTTTACCTGGAAATACTTCACTATGTCTCTCCTAAGAACAAGAATATTTTTGTTTGTTTGTTTGTTTTTTTTAAGAGAGAGAGAGACTCACTCTAGAGTGTCACCCAGGCTGGAGTGCAGTGGTGTAGTCATAGCTCACTGTAGCCTTGAACACCTGGGCTCAAGATCCTCCCACCTCAGTCTCCAAGTAGCTGGGGCTATAGGCCAGTGTCCTCACGCTGGGCTAATTTTCCCCCCCCGACCCCCACTGGGCTAATTTTTAAAAATTTTTTTGTAGAAACAGAGCCTCCCTATGTTGCCCAGGCTGACCTCAGAGTCCCCCCTCAGCTTCTCAAAGTGCTAGGATTGTAGGCAAGAGCCAATTCACCTGGCAACAAGAATAATCTTCTACATAACCCCAATATTATTATTACACTGAAGAAGTTTAATATTGATTCAATTTAATATCATGTAATATCCTGTGCATTTTAAAATCTTTTCAATTCCTTCCCCCAGCAAATCCTTTTTATCCTTTTTCTCCTGATCTAGCGTCCAATCCTAGATCAAGTCTTACATTTGGCTGTCATTGTTTCCATGGTTTCCTTGAATCTGATTTTCCCTCCATTTTGTGTATGTGTGTGTGTGTGTGTGTGTGTGTGTGTGTGTGTGTGTGTGTGTATGTCTTTCTTGACTAATGATTTTATAGACTACTTGTCTTTTGTTAACATTTTTACAAAATCTTTTGATTTGAAGGTCAGGTTACCTGGGTAACTGACAGTAAATTTCACGTTTCATGGAGATTGTCCAATCTATGTTTGGCTGTAGGGGTT
>VSMD01129258.1:0-21729 GCA_008750895.1 Mirza zaza
GTGCAAGGACACAGCTTGGGACTTTGTACCCAATAAAAGTACCCTTCATCTGGGGGACGTAGCCCGCGCAGGTGCAGGCTTGGCAAGGGGAGCAAGGGCTCCATGCGGAAGCTGCTTGCCCCTTCGATGATCAGGCACCGTGATGCAAGTGCATTACCCAGAGACGGGAGCCTGACAGTGGGGTCCAGAAAGGGTGGGAGCCTGTGTGGCCATGTGAGGATGACCAGTGTGGAGCGAGTGAGGGGAGTTGGGGGGGGAAGGACAGGCTCAGGCGAAGTCACTCGGAAATTCAGGCTGTAGCGAGGACACTGGCCTCCAGGCCCATGAAGGAGGCACCATCAGAGGCTTGGGCATCAATGCCTGACTCACATTTTATCAGGATCTCTCTGGCTCCAATTTGAGGCTTGGCTGAAGTGGGGCAAGGTGGATATAGGAGGACCAGTTAGGAGGCTACAGAATTATCCAGCAAGAGATGCCCCAGAGTGGGTCTTCCCTAACTCATCTTCCACTGCAGCCAGTATAATCTTTCTGGAGCTTAATTTGTTTTTGTTTTCATTTTTGAGACAGGACCTCGCTGTGTGTCCCAGGCTAGAGTGCAGTTGTGTCATCATAGCTCCCTGCAGCCTCAAATTCCTGGCGTCAAGTCATCCTCCTGTCTCAGCCTCCTGAGTAACTAGGACTGCAGGTGTACATTACTGGCCAATTTATCAATTTTTTTTGTAGAGATGGGGGTCTCGCTATGTTGCCCAGGCTGGTCTTAAACTCCTCAGTTTAAGCAATTCTCCCACTTTGGGATTAGAGGTGTGAGCCACTGTGCCCAGCCTGAAGTCTAATTTGATACCTGTGTCTTTTTGGTAAAGAATCCTTCAGTGGCTCCCCAGTGCCCATGGAATGACTTCCCCTGCATGGGATTATGGGCTGACCCTGACTAGGCCTTCCTCTTCCTTTCCAGCCTCATAGTCTGGCAGCTCCTCCCTCCAGCTCCCAAGTGACATCCCACTCTCCCTGCACTCTGGCCGCAGGGTCTCCAACTGGTGCTGCAGATCTCCTCTGCTGACCTGCAGGCCTCTATGCTGGGAGTCTCAGGTGACACGTCCGTTCTGTAGATGCAGTGCCTGGGACCTGGGTTTGAATGACCTTCAGGAGACACCTGTGATGAAGGAAGAACTGCAAGCCGGGGAAGGGGAGAGGCAGCACAGGGGTGAGAGGCAGTGCAGGCCGGGGAAGGGGAAGGAAACCCGACACTCAGAGCAGCTGGAAGATGCCTGGCCCTGTCTGGGCCACCATGGCACCTGCTGTAATTGGCCTGAACAGTCATTTTTTTTTTTTTTTAATTGCTTACCAACAATTAAAAATCAAGGAGGTTTTGTGAAATCTGAATTGCTGATGTCTTTTGAAAGCTCAGCGATGAGGCCAAGCTGGGCCTGCCTTCCACCTGGTGACAGTCGGGTGCTGAGGGCTGGCCGGCCCCCGTCCCCAGGCCTTTGCTGGGTGGTTCCCACAGCCCTGGCAGGCTCCCTCCTGCACATCCCAGGCTGCCCCAGAGCAGCCACCGTGGCCTGGCCACACGGGCCTGCATGGAACCCGCTCTGTGAGCAACTCATGTCACCAGCCCCACGTGTTTCTTATAATCCTCTCCCTCTCGTGTTTTAGGCTCCCAGACCAGGGCTCCATGACTAGACCCCTGGAACTTTTAACTAACTACTTGATCCTTCTGGATTGTTTCCCAGAAATGGAGGAATGTGTGAGAGACAAAGGAGCTGAGATTCCGAAGGCCACTGGGCGGACTTCCCAATGCCAGGACCCCCGGCCCTCACTGGCCTGCCCCAGGGCACACGTACCCTCATCATTCCAACACGACGTGTCCCAAGGCAGTGGCCCTCCTTAGAAAGCTCTACTCTCCATCAACTGGGGTGACAGATTTGAGGCTGACAGATACATTTTGTATTAAAAAAATTCCTTTCTTCCTTGGCAATCCTCGTTGTCCCTATAATTGCCCCTTTGTGTGGCGAGTAGCTGGACCCAGGCCCAAACCCCTTTGTGGTTTCAATACCATTCATTCCCTATGTCCATGCAAAGTCTGCCCCAGCCTACTTGGCTCTTTTATAAGACCCTATTCAAAGGCCTCCCCCTCTGCAGAGCCTTCTAGAACACTCCAGAAAACTTGCTCAGCACTCTGGGAGCCCTTCTGGTGGAGTCTGTGAGCTCGTTGAAGGCAGGACTTGTGTCTCGTTCCTGTTTCCATATCAGCTCCCAGCACCGTGTCTGGCCACAGTAGGGAGGGCGTATCCACTCAGACGAAACAGACTCAAACGTTAGATGATAAACACTTTGCAGAGTTGCACAGTCTAGACTGCCTCATTGAAGAGAGACTCAAACTGCTAGGTGGCCCTTCGACCCAATCCAAATGTCACAGAACAAATCCCTTTCTTAAAAGGATTTGTTCTACAAAATTTGGACTCAGTCAAAAGGCCACACTCGAGGATCTAGAAGGCCACATGTGGCCCAACGTTACAGATTCTCCACCCCTGTCGGGCCTTTTCAAGATTCGGTACTCACAGCAGGGACCTTGGAGCCCAATCTGCGTCTGTCCACCTGGTTTTACGCAGAGAGGTTGGGCAGCCTGGCCTGTCACACAACTGATGTGGAAGCCAGTGAACTCAAACAAAACATGGTGCACACAGATGTATTGAAAACATTGCCCGGGCAAGCTGCCCACTTTTGATCCACATGTAAATTGATTTTTGCTACAACTCAGCACACACACAGTTTCTGTAACATCTGTCGGGAGCACTTGAGTGAATGGGCTGCAGACAGAAGGGAATGGAGCGGATGGAGATGCATTTGTGGGGAGGGAGAAGTGAGGAGCCCTGTGACATGGCCAGGGCCACAGCCGGAGGGCATTTCTCCTGCAACAAGGAAGGGTGAGAGAGTGGAACCGTGAGCCCCAGAGAGAGATGTAGGTGCAGAGGGAAAACTTCCCCTTTGCTCTCTAAAGATTCACTGCAAAATCAACTCACGAAGACAGATTAATTGGGGCCAGGGCGTACAAATTTATTTAACATGATTGCAGTAGCCTTCACAATAAAGACCTCAACCCCCCAATGGGGTGCAGAAGCTAATATACCATCCTGATGTTACACAAAGAAAGCTTGGATCCTCGCAAAACAGGTTATGAGGTAGAAACCAGAGAGACCTTGAGGCGGTTCAGCGGGTCAAAATGCCATATTTTGGGGTATTGGTTTCTAAGTCCCACCAGGGACTCAGGGAGGGGGTTAGCTGGCAACACCAGGCCCACTGTGACAAAGACCGCGAGCCACTGGAACTCGGGTAGCAATGGGTCTGTCGCTACCACTGACCAGGTGTCTGTTGTTTCAGCCTGTAATCCCTTAAGTAGATTCACATATTTGGGATTCAAAAGTGGACTACAAACAAAAGACAGCTGAGGACAAACGTTGTTTGGAGCACATAGCAACCCTGTAGATAAACATTTGTGATTTGCTATTTGCAAAGCATCTCCCCACACAGCCGTCACACCCGTTAGGGAAGGTCTAATAATGTAATGTGCTGAAGCTCACATTCACCTGCTAGTAATGTAGTTGGTTTTGAACCAGTGTCTTATGACCCCTAAACCAGAGCTCCTTGCACACTGAGGTCCAAGGTGGGCCCCAGATAGCCAGCCCGGGTGCCCGGGAGGGGTTGGGGTGAGCTGCCCCCACTTCCTGCCTGCCTCTGCACTCCCCTGGGCTCTGCTAACAGTTGGCGCTAGGCTGGTGCCCGGTTGGCTGGTCATTCATCCGGCTCTGCCATCTGGCGTTCTGCCCTTCCTGCTCACCGTCCTCTCTTCTGCCTGGGTGGCAGTGCCTGCTGCTCCTGTCTGGCAGGACCTGAGTGGCAGAGGGTTGGCCGCGAAGTCCTGGGTGTTGGCTTCCGGCACTGGCCTTGTCCTCCTGGAAGTCTGTCTGCCCCAGCCTTTGGCCCGAGGTTCCCGCACCCGGTACCATTGATGAAATGGGCCCTGGCTGCCCAGAGAAAAGAAGTGTGGGGCTCTAGTACTCTCTGGTCGGCAGGCATTCCATGCTAAAACCCCTTCTTGGCCTTTACCTTGTGCTATTCCTGAGTTCATTCTGAAGAGCAGGACTATATGAACAGAGAAAGGGGGGAAGAAAGGAAGAGCCAGTCACATAAAGAAGCCACTGTCTACACACAGGTTTGTCCTTTGCAGATACGAATCTCACTTGTCCAAGGTGAGGTCAAGACCTCTCTGTTTCCTTCCCCACGGAAATCTGCAACCCGGGCCTTTCCTAGGTTAGCTGACAACTACATGGTTGTATGATTAGGGTAGTTGGGAAGGGAGGATTAGGCCACTGGGCAAAAAAAGAAGAGGTCTCGGCCATTATGGAGCACACAGTTCCTGGGGCAATGGACACACTCAAATAAACACACACGCATATGTAAAACTCTATACTCACCAGGCGACCTTGGGAAACTTTCTTGACCTTTCTGTGCCTCAGTTTCTTCAACTGTAAAATGGGACAACTTTGCAGAATTGTGAGTATTACATGAATCATGCAAAGCACTTAGGATCATGCTGGGCACATAGTAATTGATCCTTAAATGTTAGCCCTTAGTAAACCAGGCAAGTGACCTCAAAGAGAGGTGCATGAGGCCATCATGGCTTATAAAAGAAGGATTTGACTTATTCCTTTGGGAGATGAAAGAAGACTTCCTGGAGGAAATGACCTGAACTGAAATGTAAAGAACACTTTGATGAGCAAAGTTGAGATGATCATTCTGGCAGAGGGAACGGTGCGTGCAGAATGGTCAGCTGGGGGCTACGGGCCACCAAGAAGCCACCCAATGCCAAGTCTTAAAGGGCAACAATAATCTCTGCCATTACCCTCAGGAGGTGTATTGCATGCATTTTACCACCTTGCCTGGAGGTTGGGCACATTCTGAGGATTCCACTTGGCCTTCCCCACTGTGATAGCTCTGATGCTGCAGGAAGCAACAGGGGTTATGTGATTACTGAGTATTCCCACTGCAGTTAGTGAATCAGGAATCTGGCAAACAACTGCAAGGTGGGCCTTCAGAACCGGTGGACCTACTATGGGACTGACCTGGGCCCCAACGTGACCTCACTCTAAATGGGGATGGGAGCATGATGATGCTTCAGGTCCCAAGCATCAGTGTTAACATGAGTCCCGTGTCCAACAGCCCTTGAGATGCTTGGCTCTTCCCCTTTTCTCAGTGCACAGTTTCCTGAATAAACAACCGTAGGTAACTCCAGGGAAGCACCAGGAGAGTCATTACCGTACACACTTGCTGTGGTGTCATAGGGTGATTTCTCCTGGAATGAATGAATTCCAGGTGTGAAAACTGGCTCCAGTCCAGAAACTGGGCAAGGGATCATGACTTTGTTATAGAAGCTTCCCTCAACCTCCTGATTGTCCATTCATTATTTCTTTTGGTTATATAGATTAAGCAAAAAAGAAACCCTTGTTGGCTACCCATCTAAATTGCCTCTAGGGACAAGGTTCTACTAATCATCTTTATACTCAAGTTGGGTCAGACACCCTGGCTGGTGCACCAAGCTTACTGCTTACGACGGGTAAGCACTGCCACTTAGCCCTTGTTGTTTAGTGATCCTATCACTCCCATTGCTGTCAGCGAGCCCAGTTTTCTGACAGCATTTCTGTACCCTTGGCCCTGTCCACAGAAGGGGGAGGGGAAACAACGAATTTCTTAGTGATGCTTGTGACCCTCTCACCAGTATGTTCCTTCTTCCTTTGGTAAATGTAGGATCATCCAAGTTCTCACACCATCCATGGTCATCTAGAGGGTTTTCTGGCCTTATGCAGTATATTCACTCTGGCTTACCCTCTGCCTGAGACTTTTGATCACTACTCCTGTCACCTGGCACTGCCAATGCCAGCACTTCCTCCTAGTGTGAGCCATCACTTTTTCCGTAGTTCTAAGGGGTTACCCAAAGAGTGTGTGAGAGCCATTTCCTGGGCTCTGGACAGGGTGTTAAGTCCTGGATTAAGTGAGAGTGCCCTCGTATTGATAAACTTTCTCTAATTAACTTCATGTTCTGCTTTCCTTGATGCAGAACTTTTGAAGTCCTGTCCATTATGTATTGCACTGGTTCTGGCTGGTTCATGTTGGCTACGTTCTACAGCTGCTTCAGAATATCGTCACTCTCTTTCTAAGCAGATCAGCACTCCTTGGTGGATTGTGTTGCTACTTAACCCTAGTTGTTGATCTGGTGGCCAGGAAAGGAGGTGGGTAAGGTCTGCAAAGCAGAGCCTCTGCCTCATCTTCAGAAGAGTGGGCTACTTCTGTTGGTCCAGTGGTTCAGGGGAACTGGGGGATTCAAGACTTTCAAGTGCATCAAACAAGATGCCCCCATCCCATAGCTCAGGATCCATTCTTTCCCCCAAAGTGCCCTGGTCTTGGTATAGTAGACCTGTCCATTCATAATTACCCTTTCTTTGGAACTTGCAACTTTCCATGATTAAAATCTGAACCTGGTTCTCAGCCTTCTGGTTCTGCACCTTCTACCTACAAGAGATGATAGCCTCTTTCCATGCTGCCAAGGAAGACTTCTGGCTTTTGTTCCCAGCCTTAATTGGTTGATCACTGTTGGCCTTTTATTATTTTTCCTCAAATCTTCCATTTCCCCAAGCACCAGACATCCAATTCAATTGTTCCTGTAATTACTATCTCTCCCCATATTTTTTGAACACCTACATTATACCATTTAATTTCTTCTGCTGATACATTATTCACATAACCACTAAAGGAAGTTTTAACAATGGCACTGCTCCCTTGGGCTGGGGACTATCCCTGCTGTACCTACCTCCTGTGATGAGGTTCTCACTGCTGGCTGCCCAGAGGGTGGCCCAGCTCTAGCCTCTGTTTGCTCACAACACTTGACCTAGCTGCAAGTTGGGTTCTTCTCAGAAGCAGACTCTGAGATGGAGATTAACGTGCAAACAGTTTATTGGGAAGGGCTCTTAGGATCAACGCTTATGAGAAAAGTGAAGGAAGCAAGACTGGACAGAGGGAGAAGCTGTTCTGTGATGAAGCGCAGACATTCTGAAATGTGAAACAGGCTTTGTCAAGCCTTATGCAGCTTTCTGAAGTTGGGCTGGGATGAGCGTATTAGGCCATTATATTCTTACACTGACCAGTCATTGGATATAGGCTGTTTTGAGGAGGGAACATGACCTTGGGCAAGGTGGTTCTCTTCATTGGAGAGCAATTTCGAAAGGCAGCTGGGATCTGAAGAGTTCCAGCTGGCCACACGCCCAGCAGCTGAGAGGCAGGTCTTTTGCTGCTGGACAGGGATCTCAGTGCCACAGCAGGCATTCCCCATGCCACCAACGAGAGGGATTTGCACAAGATTTCAAAGATTTCAAACCTGTAGGCATGGCAACTGGTAGATGTGAGGTTTGCCAGTGGCTCCCAGGGCTTTCTGAGAAGTATCCAGTGTTGCTGTGGGTAGCTGAGAGCATCAAGGATGACCTCTTGTGATTGCTTTGCTTGGATTCATTAAAAGCCAGCAGAGGCCTTCTTGATCTTTAATCTTCCAATACTTGCCCCAGTCATATGAACCTGAAAGTCCTTATATTAAGTTCCTACCAACGAAAATACCTAAAATGGTTTCTATATTTGCTGCCCTAGTGCTTATTGCTACAGTTGTATCAGCAGGAGTTAAATCTCTAAGTAAGAACATGGAGTTCTTCTCAATAATTGCTCCCATAATCAACGAATCCAGGACTTCCAGACACCTCCCATCCTCCTGACACAGTGGTAGGTACTGAATGCTGAGATCAGCTAGCTAAGAACGCATTTAGGAATTTAAAAAAGATAATTAAATGGGAGTTTTGACAGTAGGTGAGCAATGTTTTAGATGGTGGTAGGGGGAAGTTTACTAGGATCAGAACGTTCAAAACTTGTGTGTCTGAGTGTCTATGCCAGCCTTCTAGAAACCACTGAGATTTGAAATTGGCCCTGAAAGGAAAACAGCTGAGAAAGAGAGAGAAAAAATAAAGACAGATTAAACATTTTTTAATGTAGCACATGGGCCATTCATTATTTGACAACTGTCTATCTCCTCAGCCGTTTTTCCTTCCACTCCTTGGTCTCAACTTTCTGCTCCAGCGATGCCAAGCTGTTTGCAGTCCCCTTGCATATGTCAAACTCTCTCCCATCTGTTTTCTTTGCCCAAGATGTCACCTCTGCCATAATGAACTTCTCTAGTCACTCTTTAAAACTTAGTTTGGATATCCATAACAATGGCAGAGTAAGGTCCTCTGAAAACCCTACCCTCCATAAGCAATGAGAACACTGGAAAAAACAGTAAGGATTATCATGTTCAGAACACTGGAACTTAACCAAACATTTGCAGCAATCTAGGGAGAATTTTTCAAGAAAAATAGCTGCAGCTCAGTAAGAACAGTGAGCTCTGTGTTGCTCTAATGTGCCCTATCCCCATCCTCCCTCTCTAGCTACATGACAATTTTGAAAACAAAAGTCTTCAACTAGGGGAAACCAGCAGCCTGTACTCACTGGAGGAGCCAAAATAGGGGCCAGTCTAGACATTAAGTAGCTTGTCAGCAGAAGAGGCTGAGGAGTTAGACAGGGACCAGATCCTAACAGACTTTACATACTCTGCTGTAGAATTTTCATCTTACTATGAAAGAAATGGAAAGTCCTGCAAAGATTTGGGGTTTCAAATCTCCATCCCCAGGTGATTGCTATTATTTAATCTGTCCAGTGGTTCCCTGAAAGGCTGGGTTTTTTTTGACCTGATCTAGAGTCTGCCTAATGCAAACAGATTTTTCCAGGTTGGGGGTAGGGAGGAGAGCATTTGTTAAAAACCATCAGAGGCAATTAGTTGAGTATGTTGGCTACCTGAGGCAGTGGATAATAGTCAGAACAAATAATAGGCTAACAAAAAAAGCTTAAAAAGGAAATCTGGGGAATGAGATGTGCATGGGGTTTTTGAAGAGCTCAGACATATTCCTGGAAACCTAGAAGCCACGTGCGTGTGTAGGTCTTTGTGCATGCCCAGGAAAGAGCCAACAAGGTCCTGAGCTCACACTTCTGGATGACCCTGGGGCTCTGCACAAGCAGTAGGCGAAGCTAAGGGAGAGTTCTAAGCTGGCCGTGTGAGTATGGACGGCATGACCCACTCACAACACAAGGCCACCCAGCAAAGACTGGGAGACTTATTGTTTCCGTACATTGAGGAGATCTCTGTTCAGTCATTAGATGACCACTAAGCTGAGTGGAGACTTCAGTGACTGCATGCAACATGCAGATTTTACTAATTAATTCATAAAAGTCACTTAACAAAATTATCACAATAACAACCCTGGGGACAGGGGAGGATCTGATTTCCAGAGTTGCCACATTATATTATTTAAAATATTCAGTTTTCCATTGAAAACTAAATACAGATGGTCCTTGACTTACAATGACTTGACTTAATGATATTTTTTGCCTTTATGATGCGATAAGCATTCAGTAGGCTGCTTGATTGCTGTTGAGAGTATGTCCTGATAAATCCATGGTAAATGGAAAACATCATTAAGTCAAAGATGCAGGTGGGTTTATTGAGACATGGAGGAGAATCTATATAAGACATCTATATAAGACACGCAGTAAAACATGGAAGTATGAGCAACACCAGGAACAGATGCCGTCAACATCATTGACCCGGAGAAAGCCCACACATTGAAATTACTAGACAAAGACTTCAAATAGATGTTAAATTATCTCTTTCAAATTTTTTTTTAAATAAAAAAAACCATGTCTATTGAACTAAAGGAAATTATGAGAACACCTCACCAAATAGAGGGTATCAATAAAGAGATACAAATGATAAAAGAGAACCCAATAGAAATCTCAGAGATGAAAAGTACAATAAAGGATATGAAAATTTGCTAGAGAGGATCCACAGAATTTATGGCTGCAAATTTTGGCAGGCATAAAAAAGATTCAGCAAACTTAAACATACAACAACTGAAATTATCCTATATGAGAAGCAGAAAGAAAAAACAGTGAAGAAAGATGAATAGAGCCTAAGGACCTGTGGGACCATCAAGCAGATCAAAATAGAATTACCATATGAACTGGCAATTCCCCTTCTAGGTATGTACCCACACGAATTGAAAAGAGTTACTTAGACAGATATCTGAACGCCAGTCTTCACTGAAGCACTGTCCGCAATAGCCCCCAAATGGAAATGATCCAAATGTCCATCAACAGATGAATAGATAACCAAAATGTGGTTTCTACATACAAAGGAAGGAAATTCTGATATACACTACAACACGGATGAACCTTGAGGACATTATGCTAAGTGCAAATAATCACAAAAGGGGAAATACATATGATTCCACTTATGTGAGGTACTTAGAATAGTCAAATGCTTAGAGACAGAAAGTGGAATGGTGGTTGCCAAGGGATGGGGGAGGGAGGGGTCAGGAGTTATTGTTCAATGGATATGGAGTTTCAGTTTGAGACGATGAAAATGTTTTAGAAACATATAGTGATCATCATTGCACAACACGGCGAATATACTTAATGCCACTGAAATGTACACATCAAAATGGTTTAAAAGGTAGATTTTACGTTATGTGTATTTTACCATAATTTCTTTTAAGGAAAGAAAATAAATGACCTTTCTAAATTTAAAAAAGAGTGAAGTATCAGTACAAGCTACTATAAGATGGGTGATGTTTGGAAACATTAGGCTAAGTGAAAGAAGCCATACACAAAAAGATTATATTTTGTATGATTCTATTTACATGAAATATGCAGATGAGGAAAATCCATGCAGACATAAGGGGTTAGAGTGGCTGCCCATGGTTGGTGGAAGGGAAAATGGGGAGTAACTGCTAATGGGTGCAGGGTTTTTTGGGGGGGCTGATGAAAATGGGAATTAGATAGTGGTTATGGTTACACAACCTTGTGAATCTACAAAGAACCTCTGAATTATACATTGTAAAGGGATGAATATTATGGTATGCAAATCAAATCTCAATAAACACATTTTAAAATAAAAATATTACAGTTTTAGTTCTCATCACTTTTTCCAGAAATTTTCCCCACCTTCCTTCATCTCTCAAGGTTGGCATCCGTTACCCTTCTCTTTGATCCCACAATTTCTTACAAATGATTTGTCATTCTATACATTACTTTAAAAAACTTCATTCTTCCATAATAGACTGTGAGCTCTTTGAGGGTGAGACACATCATCACTTCCTCATCTTATAATTGCCAAAAGTTAATACAGGATCTGCAACCCTGTAGGACTTCAGTAGATGGTGGATACGTGAATAAAGAGAATGAACTTTGTAAGAGAAAACAATCCTGTCCTAAGGAATATTTTGCTTGTTTTAAATTGAGTTCCTTGGAAAAGTAGACTCTGAGGGGACATTTGTGCAAGGGAGGTTTATTGGGGAGTGTCCTCAGTTTGGGTGAACGCAGGGGAGCGAAGGAAGGAGAACTGCGGAGAGGTAGGAATTTACTCTCAATGAGCTTGCAGCAAAGGCTTCGGCCAATCCTTGGGGAACTGGACGACCCTCCAGAGTTGTCCTGCCTTAGGGTCAAGGGGCCAGTTCTTTATACCGTCCTCATCAAGCCGGCATTGGACACACTGTCCCTTGGGAGAAGGCATGACCTCTTCCAACTGTTTGCAGCTCAGCAAAGGAATGAGCACTTCATCCACAGGGAGACCTGGCCAGTGTGCTGTTGCATTCGCCACATGCGCAGTTCCGATGTGGTTTGGGCACAAGCAGAGTGCGATCCCTGAGGGGCAGCACGGGCAGAGTGTGGGCTCACACCATTTTGATTTCTGCCTTCAGTCTTCTTCTTGCTAGCTGTGTGGCTCGGATCAGGGTTCATCTTCTTCAGGTCCATCTCTCCATCCGTGGCAAAGGAGCGTTCCTACTTAAACACAGGACGAGTCCCCAGCATGCTGAGACAACACAGAAATGGGGCCACAGCTGGAGGGACCACTGCCAGGAAGGCCACCTGCTCTGTGCTTCCTCCTCCTAACCTCCCCGGGATCTCCCGAATTCCTGCTGGTAAAGCACAAATGAGGTCTGGTTTCCTCTCCAGAGCACTGAAAAAGTGATCAGCTTTGTTCTGAGCTCGTTGCACTCTGGTAAGGATTTTGCATCAGGTGAATCTTTGTTTTGTCCTTCTTTTCTGACGGTGGCCACTGAGAAATTATAGTGGAAGAAAATTATATTATTCTTTACCCTGGTATCAAATTGCACATAGGTTAGTGACTTGGTAGGAAGAAAAAAAAAATGAGTCAGTAATCTATAGTGAATCACTGTGAATGCAATGGAGAAATCTGAGAATCAGAGACTTGAGAATCTTGAATGACGTTGATTCAAACCTCTACTTTTAAGCAAGTCGCTTCTTGCAGGCTAGAGCGGGGAAACTTATCAGCATCTCAGGGGGAAGGGGAGGCTCATGTAGTTTGAAAAATCCTGTCTACCTTCTACCTGTAGAAAAAATTTTATACCAAATTCTTATCTGTTGTGAATATGCAGAAAATAGTGTGATAGAGTGTTATAGGGGACAAAAGTTAAAAAAAAAATTTGAGAAGTAGCCTTGGGAACAAATAGCTGTATGATGTTAAAGTGACTCATCAGAATTTTCTTTTTTTCTTTGAGACAGAGTCTCCCTCCATTGCCCTGGGTAGAGTGCAATGGTGTCATCATAGCTCACTGCAACCTCAAACTCCTGGGCTCAAGTGATCCTTCTGCCTCAGCCTCTCCAATAGCTGGGACTACAGGCACGTGCCACCATGCCCGGCAATTTTTTCTATTTTTTGTAGAGATGGGGTCTCCCTCTTGCTCAGGCTGGTCTCCAACTCCTGACCTCAAGCGATCCTCCTGCCTCAACCTCCCAGAGTGCCAGGATTATAGGCATGAGCCACTGTGGCCTGCCCTCATCAGAAATTTTTATCTCTATTAGCTGTATTTGGCTTAAAATCACACTACGGTTCTTTGCAAAGTCATTAAGTTAAGGAATGCTACTACCCCCTGCTATACACGTGCATTCCGAAACAACATAAAACTGGGGAGCTTCTCAAAACTAAGGGTGACAAAATAATGAGGGGTTCTGAATAATATTTGAGGTTTTCTCTTAAATTAAAATCACCTGGATTTTTTGACAAATCCCGTTGGACTTTGACATATCACTGAAGGAGGCAAATAATTGTCATCTCCGTGACGCTAATGATGCCCAAACTTTACCTTAAAGCCTACGAGTAAAGAGTCGAATAAATAGCTCCTTTCAGAAAAACAGACTCCCCTCAGTAGGTAAAAAGATGGCAGTGTTCATAAGACCATTATCTGAAGTATCTCTGACTCAATTACAGTCGGAATCGGTTGCTGTGACTGACAGCCCCCAACAATGCAAGAACTCACGCTCCAAGCTGCGGAGAAACTGCAGATGAAAGCAAATTTCTTCACATTTCCGGCAGAAGGATTTCTCAAGGTTTGCCGGCTTCCAGTGTGAATGCAAAACATTTCCTTGGTGTCAGCAGCAGCTTGAGAATGGATTTCAGGAGCAATTAATAGTCTGCAGATTAACTCTTTATTTACAGACAAGGAACTTGAAAATGGCTATTTACTCCGTGTTTGTGTATGTGTGGGAGGATACACGCATATATATATGTACACACACGTAAACATCTATACTATCTCTTAATGAAATGTATATTTTTGCACTTAAATATTTCTTGCTAATTTTTTGAAAAACTACCTAAACAGATTTCATGTTACCAAATACACACTATGATCATTATAACCAAGTTTAATTCCTTACTTTTTCTTTCCAGCAGCTGGGCTAATATTTAACAGGCTGTCTCGTTGCCTAGAACAGGGATTAATATCTTCACCCTGTGGGCCAAGTCCAGGCTACTGCTTTTTCTTGTATGGTCCATGTACACTTTTAAGTGATTGAAGAAACATCAAAGAAGAGTAATAGGTCATGACACTTGAAAATAGTATGAAATTCAAATTTCAGGTTCCACAAATAAAATTTTATTGGCACACGGCTATGAATTTATTTATGAATCGACTATCATTTATTTATGAATCATTTATTTATGAATAGACTACGGCTGCTTTCTTGCTGAAAGTGCAGAGTTGAGTATTTGCAAGAGATCATATAGCCCAGAAAGTCTAAAATATTTACTTTCTGGCTCTTTACAGAAACAGTTTGCCAACCCCTGGCCAAGAGCATTTCTGTGTTTGTTGCAAATTGTTTTAAGGCCTCCTTAGGTCACTGCCCTGCCTAAGATAAGAATACAGATGGTTCCCAATTTGCAGTGGTTAGACTTATGATTTTTCAGCTCTCTGATGGTGTGAAAGTGAAATGCATTCAGTAGAAACCATTCTTCAGATTTGAAATTGTGATCCTTTCCCCGGGCCGGTGATATGTGGTACAATACCCTTGCAATACTGGGCACTAGCAGCAAGCCCTGCTCCTAGTCGGCCACACGACCACAAGGGTAAACGACTGATACTCTGCGGTGTACTGTGTTGCCAGTGCTTTCTGGATATTGTGTTTTGTGTTTTCATAACCCATCTTGTCTACAAAACACCCATCTGCATCTGGGGAGAAAAAGATGAAGGCAATTACTTTTGAGATAAAACTCAAGATAATTCCCAGTATGAAGGCAGCAAGACAGTAATGGGCATGGCACTTGAATTAGGACTTTTGCAAATTGTGACCATCTTTAGAATAACAAGCAAATCAGTGATGCGGTGAAACCACCAGCATCAAGTTAAATCCACTGTCACCACAAAGAAAAGAGCCGGGCTGATTGATGATATGGAAAAATTACTTGTCACATGGACAGAAGACCAGCTACAGAAGCACATATGGCTTAGCTAGTGATGATCTGGGCTAAGGCATGATTGGCATGCACTAAAACAGCACGCCAGTGATCTTACCTATACACAAATGCTCATAGCAAGTCATGAGTGGTTGCCACATTTCAAAAGGTGTAATAATTTTCATAATGTGAAGGTCAGCAGTGAGACAGCAAATGCAAATACTGAAGGTACTGATAGTTTTAATGAAGAGCTGCATAGGATAATTGTGGAAGAGAAAGATTTGCCAGAACAAATATTTAAGGTTGATAAAATGAGCTTGTTCTGGAAGCATATGCTGGAGTATACATACATTTACCAAGAGTCCAAGACAATGCCAGGGTTCGAGGCATTCAAAGATAAGGTAATGCTGTTTTTGTGTGAAAATTTTGCAGGGTTCAAAGCAAAGTTTCTTCTAATTTACCACTTGTGTTACCACCAACTGAGTTGTATTGTCTGTTACACAAGAGGAAGCCCATACACTAAGACAGAGAGGTTGCAGTGGAAGAAAAGTTTAATATTGCAGAGCACTGAGTGAGGGGATGGGAGAAATTTCTCAAATCCTTCTGGCCAAGAATTTTGGGGCTAATGTTTTAAAGGTAGTCTGATGGACAAAGGTCTAGGGAATTGGGTTTGCTGATTGGCTGGAGATGAACTCATAGTGTTGGGAAGCAGAAATTGTCTTCTTGTGCTGAGAAAGTTCCTGAGTAGAGGGTTGACATGCATGGCCACTGGTTTAGTTGACGTCAGTTGATCCCTCCGAATGCAGAGTCTGGAATATATTTCAAACACCAGTCTCAGGCTTTACCTATAGAAGTGATTGGGAAGTCACAAATCTTATGCCAGTCAATGGTATGTGACTCTTAAGCAGTAAGCAATTACAAGAAGGCGAGCTATGAAACAATTGCTGAGTAAATTTTAGCTATGTCTATACTTCTTTAGAAAGCAGGCTTTTACCACATTCCTTGCCTTATGGACTTAGATTACTTGAATATAGGTGGTTTCCTGTGGAGAACCCTAGATCATTCAAGAATGTGAACAAACATCCACTTCCTGTTTATTATTGCCATTGCTACAAAGCCTGGATGACATCAGCATTGTTTGAAGACTGGTTTTTGAACTGTTTTATTTTGCAGGCAAGAGAATATTGTAGGCCAAACAACATCCCATTCAAGATTCTCCTGATCTTAGACAATGTTCCAAGGCATCTAAAGCACATCAGGTAATGTGCATCCTGATGTAAAAGTTGTGTATTTGCCGCTGAATACAATTGCACTCATTCAACCAATGAACCAAGGCACAGTAGCTGCATTCTAAGCATACAACTTAGGCCAAACCTTTGCACAGACTTTTGAAAAGATTGAATCTGGCTTAACACTCTGAGAGCCTTGGAAATGTTTTGACATTCTACTTGCTATCTGGAACAGTCACTGCAGCATGAGAAGATGTCACAGCAGTGCATGAACGGCATTTGAAGAAAGGTAAGAAGATATCAGTGCTTAGGAAATAGCTAGAATTGGACATTGATGAAAAGCATATTCATAAGCTTATTGGCATTGAGGCTGAAAAGCTTTCCAGTGGGGAGCTGATCAAACTGAAGGAAGAAAAAAGTAAAGAAGTTGACGCAGAGGAAGAAGAAGTTATACCTGAGGCATCAAGAGTGTTCACAGCAAAGAAAATGGCAGAGTCATTTGCTGCTATCAGCAGTTAGGTATAGATGTTAGAAGAAATGGATGCCAATTACAAGAGATTCGCAAGAGTTGACAGGCAGAGGTACAGGATGCTCTTACTTGCTATAGAGAAATATATAATGAAAAAAAGGAAACAAATCGCACTGTCAAAACTTGATACCTTCCTGAAGAACACTACACCTGCTAAGCTATCAACAAGTGTTGACATCCCAGTGCCTTCCTCGAGGCTATTCTCAAGCCTTAGAAGAGAGAGAACTGATGATGACCCCATTGCTGTAACACCCTCATTATCCAGCAATTAATTTTAGTTCAATGCATCAAACATTCTTTAGGCGTCAGTGTGCTTTCAGCTGTGTATGTTATTGGTGAATACCCATGCAACCATTCTGTTTTTCACTTTCAGTACAATATTCAATAAGTTAAATGAGACAGTCAATATTTTATTATAGAATAGGCTTTGTGTTAGATGATTTTGTTCAATTGTAGACTAATGTAAGTGTTTTGAGGGTGGGCTATAATATTCAGTAGGTTAGGTGTATTAAATTATGGTATTTTTAACTTATGGGTTTCTTGGGATATAACTCCATCAGAAATTGAGAAGCATCTGTATTGCAATTGTGGAGTTCTTGCAGAATTCCATTTTGATCCGCTGATAGCGTTTTTGAGTCTCTCTGTGTGGTTTTTCCTAGTGGTTGCTCTAGTATCACAATATACATATGTAACTTATCACAGTCTACTAGTATCAACATTTTACCACTTTTAGTGAAGTGTGGACTTAATACCATTTAGACAATTTTCTTTTCCAATTCTTAAATATCATTGTCTTTAGTATCTGATGGCGTTATAATTTTTACTTCAGTCATCACATATGATTTTGAAAACTCATGAGAAGAATGTTTTGTATGTACCACTATTTGTGCTCTTTTCCTTATTCTTCCTTCCTTCCTGATGCTCTGTGCTTCCTTCTTTTATCATTTCCTTCTGTGTGAAGAATTTTCTTCAGCCATTGCTTAAGGGTAGGTCAACCAGCAACAAATTTCTTTAGTTTTTTTTTCATCTGAGGATTTATTTGCCCTTCATTCCTGTATGGTTTTATCAGATATAGAATTTGCATTTGACAGTTCTTTTCTTTCAACACTTGAAAAACATGTTACATTCTTTCTTCTGTTCCCCATGGTTTCAGATGGGAAATCCACTCTCATCTGAATTGATTTCCTTCTATAGGTAGTGGGTCATTTCCCTCTGGATGCCTTCAAGATTTTTTCTTTGCCAGAATTTTAACTGTGATGTATCGTTCCATGGATTTCTCTGAGTTAATTCTATTTGGGATTTACTCAACTTCTTGATTCCATAAGTTTATGCCTGTTTCCAAATTTGAGAAGTTTTTAGCTATTATTTCTTTGGATATTTTTTCAGTCACACACACACACTCTCTCTCCTCTCATTCTAAGACACTGATGTTAATGTTAATTCTTTTCTTTTGTCTTTCTGTTTCCTGAGAATCTGTTCACTTTTTTAAAAGTTTATTTTCTCTGTTGTTCAGATTAGGTAAATTCCATTGATCTGCCCTCAAATAATCTAATGACATCCTCTATCATCTCTACTACTGAGCCCATGCAATAAGATTTTTTATTTCTTTTATTACATTTTTAAGTTCTATGATTTACATTTGGCTCTTTTTGTATGACTTCTATTCCTTTGCTAATGATTGCTATGTTTTCATTTGTTTCAAGAGAATTTGCAATTGCTGTTGAAGCATTTTTATGATGGCTGCTTTAAAATCCTTGTGGGATAATTCCAACACCTGATTCATCTTAGTGTTGGTATCTGCTAACTGCCTTTCTCACTCAGGTTGTGACTTCCTTGTTCTTATTATCATGGGTGACTTTTATTGTGTCCTGACCATTTTGGCTATTATGTTAGGTGACTCTAGGTCATATTTAGATATTTTACTTTAGCATGCAGTTGCCTTGTTTAAGTTTAGAAGTTCCTGACCTATTTTGTAGGCTGTGATTCCAATGACAGTTTAATTCCCAAAGTTCCTGTGATGCTATTTTGGTCTACTATGGCTCTCACTTTTTCCTACTATTGTTGCTTGAGAGTGCAGAAAGACCCTCCCTGCAAGAGTCCATGTGGTGTTTCTAGGGAAGGGAATAGATTCTCTGGCCCATGAGGATGAAGAGGTCTGCCAACACCCGCGTGTGAGCCCAGCAACACCAGCAAGTAGGATCCACTGAGAACCCTACTGACAGTAAGTGGCCAAGCAAAGTGCTCTCCTCTGCTTGCCTGAGACTCCTCTTCCCTCAGCTGGACGTAGAAGACAGCCAGAGGTCAGCAGCCAGGGGGATTCCAAGACAAGAAAAGCCTGGCCCAGAATGTGCTGCTTGCCCCTGTGGGAGTGAGACTTTACAAATGCACGTGCAAAGAGATGTTGCATGTCAGCCCCTGACCCAAGAAGTACTCTCTTTCTGCGGAGCTTATGACCCTCCCATATGTAAATTTAATAGTAGACTATAAAAAAGGACTCTCTTCTCTCTGGGATGTTTTTCTTATGATTTTTTCAGAGGTTTAGAAAATATATGAGATTAGACTTGAATCACTTCCACTTTGCCCAGAGAGTCATTCAAATCCTTCCCCTTTCCTCTGTTAACCCAGGGTCCCTACCCTGATCATTTCTAAATTTCCATATGACCCTTCACAAGTGCTTGCTTCCTCTACCTCACAACTCTTCCTGTTGAATGACCCACTATTTTACAACTGTTTATGTGTAATAGGATTCTCAAGCACAATGTCACTGCATGTCAGAGAAATGCTGAGTTAACCTGCTGGGCTGAAAAAGGAAACATGAAGACCTGTTTTGTCCTTGAACCCCTCTATGGAATGCATTCTTATTTTATTGTGGGGACCTTTTTAATGAAGTCAAATTCCTTGAAGGAGAAAAATTCTTCCATATCCACTTTATTCCATCACATCCCAGCATGTTGCTTGGGCTTCTATTTAGCACTGATATTGTTCTTAAGAAGGTAGCTAACACTTAATATCCATCTACTGTATGCTAGGCATTTTAAGAATGAATAAAAATTCCTGGCATTTCTTACTGCCTGCCATGCTGCAGGCAACTGTGGTAGCAATTTTAACCATATAACTTCATGCCTATAACAACTCTCAACATTGCATGACATGATCCATATTGTACACATGAGGAACTATGTGGGGTAAGTAACTTGTCCAAGGTCATTGGTCTAAGGTCAAGGTCATCAGGGCGGTGATGGAAGATTGAATCCATGTCTCTAACTCTGACCCTCTTCTCTCTCCACACAACCCTATTAATTATTAAATGATTTTCCTACTAGAGGCAAGGCTTTTAAAAACAGAAACCATTTTATCTATCTATGTTAATTGGGAAGAAGCTACATCTCTAGATTCTCCATGATGGCCTGGGGAGGAAGGCGATGCCCAGAGTGGAACCATGATTATTCCATTTCAAGCAGTCCTTTCCCAGCTTGAGTTGAATAGAGTCCTTGGGGTACAAACAGCAGCTCCGAGCCAAGTATCGGGGCAGGGGCTGGTGAAAGCTAGGTGTAGAAGGAGGGCCTTGCAGACTGGAGATGGCAAAGATGACTGGCCACATGATATGGCTGGAACAAAGATCCTTTAATACCCCAGAGGTGTGATATTTAATTTTAAGTTGCTTATGTTGCTGTTGCTGTTGCTGTTGCTGCAACTCTTCCAGGTAAGTTCGCTGCATGCACAAAAACATCAGGTGAGAGTCTCTGAGTGATTCAAGAAAAGAATATGAGTCTATATTCTTGTTGCCACCAGGGCAGAAATAAAGAGCTAAATGACACAAAGTAGATGGCAAGTAATCAGGTAAGACAGTCTGCCAGGGCCAGCGGTGTCCGAGCAGGCAGAATCCCTGGGAGGCCATGGAAATCTTAGGGAGGCAACTGACTCTCTACAGGGCTTGGAAGAGGACTCTGAGCGGATCTTATCTAAATCTCAGAAAGAGGGATCATCTGACCTCAGCCACATTTGCACCCCTCATAAAGCCTGTGCATACTGTGTATGTTTGAAATAGCCTCCTTCAACTCCCAGGTCAACATTCCTGCTGGGCCCCTGGAGTTTTGAAGAGTTTATTTTTTTTCCTTGATGAATAATACTCTTGACGCTTAGAAAAGAAGGCAATTTCTCAACCACAGTTTCCCCTGGAAAGACTTAAGTCTCATATGCCCTGCTTAAGACATCCTTAGTATGTAATAAATTAACTTCTCTGCATCTAGAAAGTACTAGCTATGTACTAATTTGGGGAGAACTGAGGCAGCGGTCAGGCAACTCATCTTCTGTGTTCTGTGCCTCCAGGTCTAAGCTTCTTTCTGACGGTACTGCAGCCCCAGGACCCCTCGGATGTGCTGCTCCTTGTTTGCGTGTGATTGGCACGGTGTCTTCTCCCTGTGAGGCCTTCACTGGTGCTCTGTTGCATTTCTCATCCTCACTCTGCCCAGAATTTCCCATCCTTACTCTACCCAGCTCCCAACTCGAGATGAAGAGAATGCTGGTAAGTCTGTCTCCCAAGTGCAAGGCATTGTGGCAATATTTGCAGAACAGGCAGCCATGCAAAGCAAAGATCTTGCTGATGGCTTGCTGCTCTTCTCGTGGTCCCTAACTCTGCTTCCTTCCACGTTGCCCTCACGGATGCCATGGCAAATGGCGCCCACAGGGGCTCTTGAGCTGGGGTGAGTCGCATTGCTGACTCAAACGTGCCCACACTGTTTACTTTTAGGTACTTCATCAGCCTGCCCCATAGCTCTTTTATGACTTTAAAAATCTTTTATAGGTAATATTAGAATTGATTCCGTGAATAATAGCATTTATTTCTGCCATGCCTCAGGCAATCTGAGCATGTATCTGTAATTGGGTGGTCAAAGGGTTTCTTTCCCCATAGGGTCTCTCCTTAGCTCTTTTGAAAGCACTGAATTTTCTTGATAGCTGAATGAAAAGGGACACAGAGTAACAGACTCATAGGTCCCAGGTGGTATTGGGAATGGAGACAGTGATGTCCCGCATCTGAGACCCCCTTTGTACATTTGTGATCGTATTGCTGCTCAATTCCCCAGTGAACTGTC
>VSMD01129259.1:0-51672 GCA_008750895.1 Mirza zaza
GGGAAGGAGGGAGGGAGGGAAGGAGGGAGGGAAGGAGGGAGGGAAGGAAAGAGGGAAGGGGGAGGGAGGGAGGGAAGGAAGGAGGGAGGGAAGGAGGGAGGGAAGGAAGGAGGGAAGGAGGGAGGGAGGGAAGGAGGGAGGGAAGGAGGGAGGGAAGGAAGGAGGGAAGGAGGGAAGGAGGGAGGGAGGGAAGGAGGGAAGGAAAGAGGGAAGGGGGAGGGAGGGAGGGAAGGAAGGAAAGAGAGAATGAAGGCGGGGAGGAGGGAAGACTCAGTTTTTACCCTCAATGAGGCCCCACCTGGCCACGCTGGGCTGTCCGCCTGGCTGTCCTGGCCTCCCCCTGCCTCTGCTTGTCCTCTGGGCCCCCAGGTCCCTGTGAGGACAGGCCCAGCAGCCCGTCCAGCGCGGCACTGTGGGGAGAGGTGGCTGCTTGCAGCGCAGGCCTTATTTAAACTTTCTCCATGTAAATAACCGATAGTCATAAAAAGGAAAATTGCATTTGCTTTGAGTGGGCAGAAGATACATTTAAGTCAAAATGAGGAATATTCTCCAAGCGTGGCTTCAGCCCATGAATAACAACACTATATTGCTTTTTTTTTTTTTTTAGCCGTGCAGCTTGGCAGTGCTACCCGTCCTCGCATACCAACGCAACAAATTGTGTCATGTAATGAAAAACAGCCCTGCCGGCTCCCGAGGCGAGCCGCGGTGTATCCGTGACATTATCGTCACGCTCCAGACCCTGGTCAGCCGGGGCCCCGGCTACACCCACGATGCCAGCAAGGGACGTTCCTGGGGGCTGGCGCCCAGCACACGCTGCGTGGGCGCCCGTGCCCTTGCCCAGGGCCGGTCCCGTGGCCTCGTAAGGGACACCGGTTTTGTGGCTGGAGCTGCCCCGGGGGACCACACCGGCATCGCCCTTTTAGGGCAGAAGTGGGACTTTGAGCAAAGCTTCTGTTGGGGTTATCGGGGTCCCCCTCCTTTGAAGGCTTCGAGGGAGGGGTCCCCGCTTCTTCCCGCAGCCTCACTGGCCCCGGCTGCATGCTGCCGCCGTGCCAGGCCTGCCGCGAGTCCCGAGGGGCTCGGAGATTGGCAGGAGGGAAGAGCCGTCACCTCCCGCCGGGCCAGCCGTGTGGTCCGGGCGGCGAGAGAACCCGCTCCGTGCTCGGGACGGGGCGAGAGGGAAGGAAACGGGAGACAGACGCCAGACACAAAGACAGACGGGGGCCGCCCATACAGACCCTGCCACCCCCTGGCAGCCCCGGCTGGTCCCCCCCTAGAACTTCAAGGCCCATCTCAAATGGCAGCCGCCTTTTCCGGGGAGCCCTCCAGGACTGCCGCCGGCAGAGACCGTTTCTCTGTCCTCGTGTGCTGCCCTGCACTCGGTGACGTGCTCCGCGGGGAGGCAAAACGGCACTCTTCAGCTCCCCTTCGCACGGCAGGGTTTCACTCCCATTGCATAGATGTAAAGACTGAGGCCTGGGGAACGCAGGTACCCCCGGAAGACTGCGGCCTGCAGCTGGCTGAGCAGGGCTGGGAGCACGCCTCCTCCCTCTGCAGGCAAGACGGCTTGAGGGTGTCGGCTCCAGCCTCCCGCTTTCACACCTGCGTTCAGAACAGCGTGGCCAACTGTTCCGGCCGGCCGTGCACCGAGGGGGCGCCCAGAACTCGAGATTCTCCGTCTTAACACCAGGAACATGCTCAAGGGAAACTGGGGCAGGTCGGCCACCCCCACGCGGAACCCCTCCGGGCCTAGACGAGGAATTCAGGGGCACGGAAGTTAGATTGAAATAGCAGGTAAACAAACAAAACACCGGCCACAGGAAAACGCTCCCAGGGCCGCCGGAGCAAGCTTCCCCGGCACGCCCAGCTGTGCGCCGCGCCGGTCCCCAGCGCCACGTAGAAGGTGGCACCATGGTACCGTGTTTCCCTGAAAACAAGGCAGGGTCTTATATTTATTTTCCCTCAAGAAGACACCCTGGGGCTTATGTTCAGGGGATGTGTTATTTTCCCCTCAAAGCCTCAGCTTGCAGCACGCACAGGATGGCCGGGACCCGACGGGGGGAGCCGACCTTGTTGGTGGGGCTGCCTGCACCTTTCCCGTCACCTCTGGGATAGTCGCTGTCACGATGGGGCAGATGAGAAGGGCTGCTCGTCTTCTTTACCGCTCCTTGATGACATGCATGGGTTGTGCAGACGCGCTGTGCGGCCACGCCCGTCACCAGGGCTTATTTTCTGGGTGGGGCTTCTATTGCGCACATGCTTAGAAATCCTGCCAGGGCTTATTTTATGGGTAGGCCTTATTTTCGGGGAAACACGGTAGGAGCTGAGCTGGGGCCTCTGTGACAAGGGCCAGGTCTCCTCCTGCCCCCGGGCAACCACCCCATTGCAGCCGGGACAAAGCACAAGTGTCAGACTCAAGGGAGCACATTGGGGACACCTCAAGGGAAGCCGAGCCTGGAGGGAAACTTTCTACCCCAGCGGCCCCAGCTTTGTGTTGCTCCCCACGGGGCACCGGTCAGCAATGTCCTTAGAAAACACGGACGCCGCCTGTCTCCCTGACAGTGACCCCTCTCGGGGACACGGCAGCCTGGAATGTTCCCGTCTGAAGCTGGGGGGGACTCAGAGTCCCCTCCATCCCTCCACCCAAGCATGCCGGGTCTGTCAGTTTCTGTTTCATGTGTTTCCAAGATCTGTTGTCGCATGTATATACATTTAGGTTGATAGGTCTTCTTTGTTTTGCTTTTTTGAGCAGGGTCTCACTCTATTGCTTGCGCTAGAAAGCAGTGGCCTCATCACAGCTCACAGCAACCTCAAACTCCCGGGCTCAAACGATCCTCCTGCCTCAGCCTCCCAAGTAGCTGGGACTACAGGCATGCGCCACTATGCCCGGCTCATTTTTTCTACTTTTTGTAGAGATGGGGTCTCGGTCTTGCTCGGCTGGTCTCAAACAGCAGTGCCCGGGGAGCCGGCCGGCGGCCAGCACTGAAGGGGCGAGTCCTAAACGGGGCTGAGCCCCTCTGAGCCCGTCGTGGGGACGGAGCTGCAGGTGCCTGCCGGGCTCGGCGCTGGGTGCCGAGAACTCACACGACTCGTCGTAAATTCCCACAACCGATTTTTTTTGTTGTTGTTAAATAAGCATTCAAATTTATGGGTGATCATGAAAATCTCTCATCAGATGTGAGTCACAGCCTCAGAAATGATTAAGCAGGAATTCTAATTTGCAATGAAACCGCTGACCCTGGCTGAGTAATAAAACAATCGGATGCCGGCCCAGCTATGGCCTCACGGCGGGCGTGCCTGCGCCTGCTTATTCTGTGCGTGGCCTCGCTCTGCGCTCCTGACCCCCGGCGGACGGCCGTGGGGACTCTGCTTCCCCGTGGAGCCACCCACCCAGACAGACAGCCGCTCGGCACCGGGAGGGCCCTGGGTCACCGTCTCGGGACACCCCACGCTGACCCACGGGACGGAGGGGCTGTGTCCTCTCAGCCACGCCTGGACCTGTCCTCCCCACAGCACAGCAGGTGCCAGACCCTGTGGGCTGAGCCGTGGCCCTCACTGCCACGTCCAAAACCATGGAGCGGCCGGAGTCCCGTGGCGACGCCCAGGTGCTGTGGGTCCCACCCTCGGGGCTCAGACGGGCATCCCAGGGCACAGGCCTGGGGCGCAGGCTGCAGGGAGGGAGGGGGCCGCAGGCTCCTGGCGCGGGGCTGAGTGTCAGCAGCCGTCCGTCCAGGAGGAGAGGGCTGGAGCATGGGAGGGCTCGGGACTCAGAGGGTGACGGTGCCAGGGCAGACTCAGCAGAGGGGAGCCTGGCAGGTGGGCCGGGTGGGGGACGCAGACCAGGGAAGGAGCACACGGCCCCGCTCTTCCTGGCCTCGGGGCCGGGGAGGGGCCCGGTGTTGCAGCTGCCCGTGCGGACACTGCCAACCCGCCCTGAGCCTTCCCGTGGCACAGAGGGAGGGCAGAGCCGGGAAAGAGCGGAGACCCGTGCAGAGGCCAAGGCCGTCTCCACGCTGCTCTGTGCCTGCTAGCTGGGCCTGGGAAAGCCGCCCTGGCGTGCTCAGCCTCAGGGGTGCTGGACCCTCCAATGAGCGGCTGTGCACCCCACATCTTGGTGTCTTCACATGTCAACCTGAGAAGGGACCACTGTCCCCAGGTCCTTTCATTTCAAAAGCACCTACCAAGCGTCCATCCTGGGCCTGACGCCGTTCCACGGGCCGGTTGTGTCATAATCACACACCCACGCCTGAGGGATGTTGTTGTTATCCCATTTCACAGGTGTGCAAACCGGGTCGGGGCCAGGTAGGAAGCAGAGGAGCCCGGACTCAGACGCTGTGAGTTGTAGGGGTGCCTGCCGTGCACAGTGCCTTTTTTTTTTTTTCTCAAGACCGAGTCTCACTCTGTTGCCCAGGCTAGAGTGAGTGCCGTGGTGTCAGTCTCGCTCACAGCAACCTCAAACTCCTGGGCTCAAGCAATCCTGCTGTCTCAGCCTCCTGAGTAGCTGGGACTACAGGCATGCACCACCATGCCCGGCTCATTTTTTCTGTATATTTTTAGTTGGCCAATTAATTTATCTCTATATTTAGTAGAGATGGGGTCTCGCTCTTGCTCAGGCTGGTGTCAAACTCCTGACCTTGAGCAATCCACCCACCTGAGCTTCCCAGAGTGCTAGGATTACAGGCGTGAGCCACCATGCCCGGCTAATTTTTTACGTATATTTTTAGTTGGCCAATTGATTTCTTTCTATCTTTAGTAGAGACAGGGTCTGGATCTTGCTCAGGCTGGTCTCAAACTCCTGAGCTCAAAGGATCCTCCCACCTCGGCCTCCCAGAGTGCTAGGATTACGGGTGTGAGCCACCGCGCCCGGCCCAGCGCCTTGACCCTGGAGCTGGGTCTGGAAAGGAGGAAGACCCCGTCCCAGGCAGGGGATAAGAGACAGGATAGCAGGGAGTTCCCTCCGAGGGCAGAGAGGGTGTTCTGGGGAGGGGCCCAGAAGGAAGGCCTGGTGGAGACAACGTTCTTCTCGGCGGGGGGCTGGGGCAGGTGGGCCCCGGGAAGGCTGAAGTTCAGAGGTTGACAGGTGCTCCCAGTGGGCGCACCTGTCTGGGCCAGGCTTGCTTTCAGGGCAGAGATGTGAGGGAGAGCAAAGGCAGGAAGCAAGGAGGGCTCGGTGGCTGCAGGGACAATGCTGGCTCCACTCTCCTGGGGCTGCGGAGACAGACCCTTCCTTGGGGGGTGGGGTAGCCTGAGGCACATCCCCAGGGACAGGGAGGGCCGGGCTGGGGACTCCTCCCTGCCTGTGGCCCCAGGAAGGCAGCCGGACCCGCTGCCGCCTGTGACGGCTTGCTCAACACTGTGAGATGAAATATCCTTTTTCCACCACGCTTATTTTTGTCTTCTCCGTCTATTCTGGGAAGCGGATCCTTAGGTCAGCAATTAGAAATGTCACTTGCACTTTTGGGGAAGGGGGCGTCATTCGCGAGGTCTATAATTGAGAGTAGTAATCAAATTCGTTGACAACTTCAACTATACGAAACGGTAATTAATCGTGAGTTTTTTGATGGAATGTGTAATATTTATCTATTTTTGAACTTTTTAATGATTAGCAACAAGCTCTGGTTTGTTGCTTCCTCTTTTGTCTGATCTCTATAGTTAGCATCCATTTTTTGGTTTTTTGTGTGTTTTTTTTTTTTTTCCCCATTAAAAGTTCCTTGGGGAAGAGAGGAGCTACTTAAGAATAAACTCCAGGGTCAGTAACCCTATAGCACCCACCTCGAGAGGACAGGAAAATCTGGTGCCCTTGGTCTCCTGGATGCCGGCTCTGCAGAAAGCGTGTGGGGGAGAGAGTCCCTGAGACCTCCGGGGTGAGAGGGGTCCACCCTGGGCCCCCCCGAGGGAGGCCGAGCCGGGCAGAGGGCGCCGGCCGTGGGACTCGCCTGTGACCACCTGGTGTCAGATGGGAAGTCCCGCCTCCCAGACGTGCATGTGACCTGCTCTGGCCCACGCACGCATGTTTTATTCAAGGCAGCTCCCGTGCAAGGTGACAAAAACGCGTCTGAGGTGGAGCATCAGTCCCCTGCGGCTGCCTTAACAAATGCGCGCGGACGGACAGCGGCGTACGCAGCAGACATCTGTCGTCCCAGCTCGGGAGGCTGCAGTCGGAGGTCAAGCCGCGGGCAGGGCTGGCTCCCGGCGCGGCCTCTCTCTGTGGCTCTCGGACAGCGTCCTCTCCCACATCTCTGCATCATCCTACCCCTCTGTGCGTGTCTGTGTCCTTCTCTTCTTATAAGGACTCCGGCCCCACTGGATTAAGGCCCAACCTGGAGATCTCACTTTGGCTTCATTCTCTCGGTGAAGCCTCTGTCTCTAAACAAGGCCATGGCCGAGGTCCCAGGGTTTGGACTTGCTTATGAACTTTGGGAGAGGCAACTCGGCCATGACGGGTGACAAGTGGCTGAGCCAACCCCAGCCAGGACGGGGCCGAGGTCCCAGGGCTTGGACTTGCTTATGAACTTTGGGAGAGGCAACTCGGCCATGACGGGTGACAAGTGGCTGAGCCAACCCCAGCAGGACGGCTGGGGTCGTGTCACCCTGAGAAGGGACCACTGTCCCCAGGTCCTTTCGTTTCAGAAGCAACTACCAAGTGCCCATCCTGGGCCTGGTGCTGGGGCCACTCCGCTGGCCGGTTGTGTCTTAAGCACACGCCCACACCTGAGGGATGTCTTGTTGTTATCCCATTTCACAGGTGCGCAAACCGGGTCGGGGCCAGGCAGCTAGCAGAGGAGCCCGGACTCAGACTCCGGCCAACCTCGCCTTCCGGCTGGGGCCCCAGGGGAGGTGGGAGAGATTGTCCCCAAAGGCTGCTGAGTCCCAGGCAGGGCGTCCCAAGGGGATGGGGAGCTTGGGCGGCAAGGCCCCAGGTGCAGCTCTGTGGCAGCTCTGGGCTGGACCGAGCTTGGTTTCCACGCACTTCCTTCGTCACGGAAACGATTCTGTACAGGGGACACGAGGAGAGAAAGGGAACGCCTGCGGACAGCTCTTGTGCGCTGGGCCCGGACGTGGGCCGGGAAGGCTGAGATGGGGAGAGAAGGTTTCCGGAGTCAGGGCCGGCCCTGCGAGTGCCGCAGCCTCGGGTCACCCCAGAGCAGCCCGCGCGGCCCTGCGCGTCACCCCGTCTCACAGACGAGGGGCCGAGGGTGCTCCCTGGTCAGCCAGGGGGTGAACCGTTCCACCGTGGGCGCCCGGCAGAACCCAAGCCTGATGGCTCTACCCGGCTGCACAGCGGGGTGTTGTCAGGATCAGCCCCCGTCAGCATCCGCACCCGCTCTCTTGTCCCGGAACCATCCGGAGCTGCGGGAGCTGCAGCCTCGGCCCCTCCTGGGGGCACCGGCGCCGTCCCGGCGGCTCTGTGGCCAGGGCAGGCGCACCCCACGCTCACGGGGACCGTGAGTGTGTCGACCACGGTCTGCACCAGATCTTGCATGCAGTGTTGTGAGTTGGGAATGGTTTTTCCAAGCTAAGCTTTAATCATATCTTCGAATCTGGTCCTTTGCTTCCAAACAACGACGGCACAAGTTCCATCTTTCCTCCACGCAGCTCACGATCTGCTGTCCTCATCAGCCGGCGCGTTACCCTCGGCGGCCAACTTCCCTCCCGCAGACGCAATTGAGGGAGGGATGGGGCAGAGCTGTGGATGAAGTTTAAGAAGTTTGGAAGAGCAGACTCCCAGCTGGAGAAAAAAAAATTGTTTGCGCTTATTAAGACACACTGTCGGCCGGGCACGGCGGCTCAAGCCTGTAATCCCAGCACTCTAGGAGGCCGAGGCGGGAGGATTGCTCGAGGTCAGGAGTTCGAAACCAGCCTGAGCAAGAGCGAGACCGTCTCTACTATAAATAGAAAGAAATTAATTGGCCCACTAATATATATATATATAGAGAGAAAAAAAATTAGCCAGGTGCAGTGGCGCATGCCTGTAGTCCCAGCTACTCGGGAGGCTGAGGCAGGAGGATCGCTTGAGCCTAGGAGTTGGAGGTTGCTGTGAGCTAGGTTGACGCCACGGCACTCACTCTAGCCTGGGCAACAGAGTGAGACTCTGTCTCAAAAAAAACAAAAAGACACACTATCACCTCAATTCACGAGGACAACTGGTTCAGGGGCAGAGCGTGGCCTCCCAGGGGTCAGAGATCACTCTTTGCTTGGGGCAGGGGGAGACCCCCGCAGCCGAACCCCGGGGTACAGAGAAGTCTGGGCAGGCCACTGCTTCCCAGATCACCGGGCCACCCGCGTCCCTTTGTTCCCTCGGTCCCCCTGGGCCATTGAGTGTGTGAGCCGCTGAGCGAGCGCCGGCGTGTGTAGCCTCAGCCGAGCCCCACTGTGGGCGCCTGCAGCCCAGAGCGCACAGAGTGGGGGCTTGGGCTCCCCGGGAAGCACGGCGCCGAGGCCGAAGGGGCCCGTGCAAGGCGGGCAGAGCGGAGGTGCCCGCTGCCCACGTCTGCAAGGCTGACAGCCCAGACCGGGCACCTGAGGCTGCAGGGACATGGCTCCCCAGGCTCAGTTGCGCCAGGCTCAGCCGGTAGAGACGCACCTGTTGCTCGGTCCTCAGCGTTTAGAAGGCAGACGGGCCGACAGCGGTGCCCCTGGCGGGCAGACGCCCCGTGAGGACTCCCGCACGTGAGCACAGGGACTCTGGGAGAGCAGAGGGGCTGGATCTGAAGACGTGTGGGTCCTTCCTTGTAAGGTGACCGGGTCCCACACCCTTGGCCCCGGAGAGATGGAGGCTGGGTGTGCCGGGCGTCCAGCCACACCCGCTTCTCCCCCGGCCTAGCGAGCACCTTCTCCGCCATGGTCGGCTCACCCCGGCCTCCCTCCCCAAGGCAGGCGCCTTTTTATCACGGAAAAATCTGTCATTGCCGACCAAGTGCAAGATGGGGCCCGGCAGGAGAGGCCTTGGACCCAGGCCAGGGCGTCGGGGCCTCGTGCCGAGGCAGGTCTCGGGGGGCCCCACGGCACCCCCAAGTCCCCCCACGTGCCAGCCAGAGAGTCGGGGAGCCGGGCCCCCACTGGCCGGTCGCCGATCCCCACGGCCGGGCCTCACTCGCACCCCCGCCGCGGCGCACACGCGCCCCAGATCCAATCGGCGCCATGTAAGACATCGCCTCCCCCACCTTCCGTGCACCGCGGGTCAGAAGGCGGCGGCGTTCATCGCATTACTCGGCACAAACACGATTTCCATAATTACCGGGGGCCGGAGCCCGCGCCTGCTGCCGCATAATGAGCCCTGGATTCTATTACGGCTCAGGATTAAATATCTTCCAGCTCAGCTCCGCCGGCGGGCGGGCCTGGCCAAGCCCCTCCGTGACGTGCGGGCCGGGATGAAGCATGCCCGCCGCCACTCTGCGTCCCCAAGAACGCGCCGTGGTGCGGCCGGGGGGAGCCGCGTGGGAACGACGCTCTCTGCTTTGCAATCAAGGGGATTTGCTCAGATTTGCGATGATTTTAGGTAGTTTTCTCGTTCACTGAAGATAATTATTCTCTACCTGAGGACACATATTAGTCTCATGACAACATCTTAGCGTTGGAAACGGTTTGTTTATAGTTCTTGTTTGCACCCTCCCTTCCGGGAGGCCTTAGCGTCTGCAGGTCTCGGCGCAGCGAGCCAGGCGCCCCGAGCAGGGTGGGAGCTCAGGGCGGGCCTCCCTCCCACGGCCCCTCCAAGGTTACCTGAGTAATCGATGGCCCTTCGGTAACACGTGCTAACTCTGCATTTCAGACACGCCTGGTCAAAGCATGTTTAACGGGCCGGCGTGATCCACAGGCCCACGTGGCAAGGAGGAGTCCCTGGCAGGGTGGGAGCCGTGGGTCAGCAGACGTCGTCAGGGAAACCGGAGCCCTGCCCCGGCACGGAAGGAAGAACCAGCTCGAGATGGGCTTTTAGAAAGCACAGAGCTCAGAGTTTGCTCCTGCTGAAAAACTGCAGGGAAGGATTATCAATAGAGACATTCATGAAGTGATGCATATTCACACACACACACACACACACACACACACACACACGGAGGTAAAATAAGTCCCCGTCCGACGCTACTTGGTGTCATGCTATAGTCATAAGGCGTTATTTTGCAGATTACAAAACAATTTCAATAGAAGATCCTACTTGATCCCCCAAAACAAAACCGTATGTGTGGAGAGACAGGTAGCAGGATTGCCGTTTTCCAACAAGAACCAGAGGAGATGCTGAGATCCACGGAGTTGAAGAACTCGTTCGCAACACCTGGCTGGGGGCCCCGGGACCCAGGCTCGGCCCCCATCCAGCTCCGCTGCTCTCGGTGTCGTGCCCTCCCCGCGCCGGACGGGTTTTGGGATTCTCCCCGTCCCGACGCCTGGCATCCCGCCATCCGGAAATGTCACGTATCTTCTCAATCACTCAGAAGTCTCTGTATTCCATGTAGAATCCCTAAGCCTTGCCGATTAAACGTAAACTTAGCCATTTCATGAAAGTTTTCTATTGTCACAAATGGATTTTCTGTTCACCTCCACTTGAAATTTGATATTTCTAAAAAAAAAAAAAATA
Organism: Mirza zaza; assembly: GCA_008750895.1. NCBI lineage: Eukaryota > Metazoa > Chordata > Mammalia > Primates > Cheirogaleidae > Mirza > Mirza zaza. Next base: position 10,571 of record VSMD01129259.1, read on the forward strand.
ATAATTTTTTTTTTGCCAATTTACCTTCTACCCAGCCACCTTGCCACATTTACGAGTGACTCCAGTGCAGGCTTTTGGTTTTCTGGGGAGGCAACCGTATCCTTGGCAAATGAGCGCTGGCCTCTTCCACGTTAATCACACACTTAATAGCAGCCCAGCCAGATTCTTGGCGGGTCTTCTGGGCAAACTGGAAGAAGTGATTTTAAACTGCACATAGAAGCCAGACTGTCCAAGAATTGCCATGCATTTCATCAAGTATAAATAGCTACTTCAGTCGAGACTGCGTGACGTTTTTGTACATAGACAGGCGGATCGGTGGGACACAATACATGTCCAGGATTGGTCACCGCGGTGGGGAGTTTCCGTGACGACTTAGCTGGACAGGAGCACCCGGATACCCAGCCTAACCTGGGTGCCGCCGCGGAGGTATGTTGTGTTCACACCCACGGTCAGTCGGCTTTAAGTGGGGTTGACCCTCAATGACCTGGGTGGGCCTCATGGATCCGATCAACATCTCAGGAGCGGAAACTGAGGTTTCCCGGAGAAGTGGGGATTCCGCCGGGACCGCGGCATCGGCTCTGCCTGAGCTTCCAGCCCGCCGGCCTGTCCTGCCGGCTTCAGACCTGCTGCACCCCACGATCCCAGGAGCCAGTTGCTTAACATGCATCTCTCTCTTTCCCCACGGAAGTCTCCTGACTTGGTCTCTCCTCTGGTCATCTGAGCGACAGTGACTGTTTGCTGTGGCAACGGGTCTGTGCAGTGACATGGCGGGAGAGGTGCACACGGCAGCGCCGCTGGACGCTCCTGACAACACGCTCGGAAGAGGCCGGGCTCTGGGTGGCCGTCTGCGTGACTCCTCAGAGCGTGTTCAGCAAGACACTTAGTGCAACGGGGTCGGCCGGTGGCCTCAAGTGTGCTCAGCAGAGTAGAAAATGGCATTGCAATTCCCAGCTCAGCCGCCCCACGAGTGACTGGATAGTGTCCGCGTCTGCCCCGAGAGAAGCCTTCTATCCCGTCGCCGCAGAACTGGGCTTTCTGGAGACCAGATCTGGAGTCTCATCGTACAAGTGGCTGAACCGCAACAAAACCTACATCCTCACCGCACGGGGCCCTGCTGTGAAGGTCAGCGTGCTGGCTGGAGAGGGGGCACTGCCCTGCAGGACGGCGCCAGTCCTCCCCAGGGACCCGTAGCTGCCAGACCTGTAATGCGACCCGATTCCCAGCAGAACCCCAGGGCTGAGGCGCAGAGAGTGGCCCACGGTGAGGTGCACCCCGCCTCACTCCAGTCGGAAGGAACTGCCTTCCTCGGTTCACGTAGACGGACATCCCGGGCCCTGCCCGGAAGCGGGCGGCAGTTTGTGGGGCGAGGGTGGAAGGCACGTGACGTCGGGCCGGGCTGCGTTTGCGGACCGGGGCCCGCTCAGCAGAGGTCCTGGGCTCGGTGCTGAAGCTCAGAGGCGGGCAGGCGGGCGGGCGGGCAGAGAGGGCTCTGACGGCTTGCTCACTCGGCTGCATGAACACAGACCACGGTGAGCGAGCGGCCCGCGCAAGCCTCTCTCGGTTTAAAGCAGATGAAAGATTCGACGGCCCAGAGACCAGAATCTCAGCGTGAACGTGGCACGTGAGGCCTGCTCTCTCAGCCCGAGAGGGTCGCCGCGACCGTGAGAAGCACACTCTCGAGGGGCCCGGCGCTGCGGAGGTGCTCTGTGGCTGCTCCTCTCTGCAGGCCGGGGATGAGCCCTCGCCGCGCTCCTTAAATGCAGTGGGGCTCAGGGGGTCCTGGCGTGGCCTGGCATGGCCAGCATGTCGTAGCCGGAGAGCAAAGTAGCCTCGAGGGGCGGCGCGGTCAAGGCGGTCACCGGAATCACCAGAACCGTCAGACCTGAGTAGACGTGGTCCCGGCTGGTGGGTCGCGGTGTCCACGGAGCAGAAGCAGACCACCGGTCTTGCTGGCGCGTCCTCGGTCTGTGCAGGTGGAAAGTTCCAGGTCAAGCGAACAAAAGTCTAACTGGAATCGCCCAGTCACGGCCCCTCAGTCGGTTTCCAGCCTTGAGCCTGTCCTAAGCCCCTTGAGTGGAGGGGAGGCCTGTTCCACTTTAGGAAGGACCCAGCCACGCTGCCACAAATTTGCACAGGTGAGCTTCCTTCCAAGCCTTCCCAAAAGCGCTCCGTGGCCTTTTCCTGGGGTAACTGCGTATCAGGGAAGAGGAAATAACCAGACTGACCCCCACACGGGCCCCCCGACCTGTGAGGTGAGGGCTGGTATGTGGGAAGGTCAAGTGGAAGCCACAGAGCTGCCTCTACCCGGGGACGTGGTGAGTCCAGCACAACCCCAATGCCCCGTGGGGACGCGGGGATTGGTGCCACCACTGGGGAGGCGAAGGATGCAGGGGTCGTGGCTCCCTCCACACCCCTCCCCCAGTTCTATTTGGCCTCGTGCAGAGGACAGGCGGACCCTCGAGAGTGACAGTGAACTGCCGCGAGCTTGACCAAGTGGGGGCCCCGGTTGCAGGTGCTGTCCCAGATGCGGTCTCGTGGCTTGAGCGAATGAGCACATTCGCGGGCACCTGGTGCACAGCTGTGGATCCGGCCAAAGCCTTTCCTCCACACATCACCGATGGGTTCGATTTTGCCTGGCAAGGCCAGCGACATGCGGTCACCGTCCTAGCAACACCCTCGAGAGCAGGGCTCCCCAGCTCTCCAGCCCTGTGTCACGTCAGTCCACGGGGATCGCGGTCACTTTTCTCTGCACGGGATATCGCCCTGGTTCTTGGCAGAGACTGGATGCATGACCGTAGGCCACCGAGTTTTACCACGTGACCTGAGCTGCCCTTCGTGAAATGGATGTTCTCTGACCCACCGAGCCATAAAGCCGGCCGTGCACAGCAGCACCCCGGCGTCAAACGGACGTGGTGCTCACGTGGCCGGCCCGAGCAGACGCTGGAGGCACAAGTAAGTCACGTGAAGAAGTGGCCCAAAGGCCCGGGGTCTCCACTCCTGCTGCGCTCGCTGCCTTCTCTCTCCCGGCCGCGCCTGTGGCCTCCGGAGAGTTCTGCACGACCAGCCGACAGAGGAAGAGAAGACTCGGCCTGGTTTGCAGATGGCTCTGCACAGCACGTAGGTGCCACCCAAGGCTGGTCGGCGGCAGAGCTGCAGCCCTTTCTGGGACCCCCCCAAAGGACAGTGGTGAAGGGACGTCCCCCCAGGGGGCGGAACTTGGGGCGACGCACCTGGCTGCTCACTTTGTTTGTAAGGAGAGATGGTCCGAGCTGCGAGTGCTCGCCAACTCATGGGCTCTGGCCGACAGTTCGCCTGGAGGGAGGGGTGGTCAGTGACTTGGAGAGAACACGACTTGAAAATTGGCCACCAGGAGGCCTGGGTACGCGCTATGGCAAAATTATTCTCTGAATGAGCAAAAATGATGAAGATATTTGTGTCCCATGTGCATGGCCACCAAGGGTGACCTCAGCAGAGGAGGACTTTAATAATCAGGTATGAGGATGGCTTGCTCTGTGGGTACCACTCAGCCACCCGTCATCGCCCAGTGGGCTCACGGACAGAGTGTCCATGGTGGCAGGGACGGAGGTCACGCATGGGCTCTGCCACACGGACGTCCACTCTCCAAGGCCGACCTGGTGGCAGCTACCACCGAGCGCCCAGTCTGAACGCAGCAGAGACCAACACCAAGTCCTCCATGTGATACCAGCCCCCTGGTGACCGCCAGCAACCTGGTGGCAGGTGGATGACGCTGGGACACTTCCTGCCACAGAAGGGGCACAGAAGTCGTGTCCCCACTGGAACAGACACCCACTCTGGATGGGATTTGCCTTCTCTGCACATGGTGCTTCTGCCAAACTGCCACCCAGGGACCCAGCGGGTGCCTTACCTGCCATGGTGGTATCCACGCAGCACTGCTTGTGACCAAGGAACTCACCTTGCGCCGCATGCAGCGTGGCAACGGGCCGATGCTCATCGAAGCCCCTGTTCCCACCGTATTGAAGCAGCGGACGACAGGGCAGCGTGGCCTTCTGAAGACCTGGCAGCAGGGCCGGCTGGGAGGCCACGCCCTGCAGGCTGAGGGCAAAGCTCTCCTGGAGGCCGTCCCGGCATCCAGCGCCTGCTGCTGTTTCTCCCGCACCAGGACTAACAGGCCCAAGAGTGCAGGGCTGGAAATGGGTGTGGAACTGCCGCCATCACCCCTGGTGGCCACTAGCGCAGGGCTTCCTTCCTGTCCCCTCCACCTTGTGCTCTGCTGGTCCAGAGGTCTCGGTTCCAGAGGGCAGGGGGCTTCCCCAGGGACACGGAGCCAGAGTGAGGACGGTTGCCTGGCACCCCGGGCTCCTCCTGCCTCTGCAGCCGGGTGTGTGCTGAGTGTCTGGAAGCTGCCAGAGAGCTGTGACTTCCACCCAGGACCCCATCGGGACAGGGAGGGATGAGCCGGTCATGCCCGTCCCATAGTGAGAACAGAGGACCCTGCCCCCGTGGGCTTCCCCGTCCCTGAACGAACCCACCTGTCCGTGACGGGTCACCCCACCGAAGACGCCGCGGATCTGACTTCTTCTTTAAACGTCACGGAGGAGTTTTGAATCCAGATTTAGAAATGAAATTAGCATATAATTTTTTCTTCCGTGACTATCATTAACCGTGGTTGACATGATGCTTTCCATCTTTTTGCGTGATCCGGAATGGTTTGAATATCACAGGAAAGGAAGAGTAACTAGAATACGGTTCAGAAACCATTCACGCAAGGAGTCATTTTTATTTGGTGATTTTTAAAATAGACCCTGGCCCTTGACGTTCTACGGTAACACGCCCGGAATCTTCCGGGTGAAATGATAACTTTCCAGACACCGAATCGAGATCAGAAGTTGCCTTACAGGGGGAGAGGCTGGGAGCCGGGGTTGGGTGGATACGAGGATAGGAGACTTTCGCTTCTCGTTGTAGATACATATTTATTCTATTTTATTAAAATTATTTCAGATATAAGACAAGAATACAGAGGAAAATAACAAATACCTTTGAGCTCTCCACCTAGCTTTAGCAAATCAAAATATGATTTACTTTTAACATCTCTCACACCAACTTTTTTTTTTTTTTTTTGAGACAGAGTCTCACTCTGTTGCCTGGGCTAGAGTGAGTGCCGTGGCGTCAGCCTAGCTCACAGCAACCTCAAACTCCTGGGCTCAAGCGATCCTCCTGCCTCAGCCTCCCGAGTAGCTGGGACTACAGGCATGCGCCACCACACCCGGCTAATTTTTTCTGTATATGTTAGTTGGCCAATTCATTTCTTTCTATTTTTAGCAGAGATGGGGTCTCGCTCTTGCTCAGGCTGGTCTTGAACTCCTGACCTCGAGCAATCCTCCCGCCTCGGCCTCCCAGAGAGCTAGGATTACAGGCGTGAGCCACCGCGCCCGGCCTCACGTCAACTCTATACTGCACCATAGTGAACCTACCGAACGGAGCACAGCCGTGAGCCGCGCCGGCAACCGAGACGTGGGTCTGATCACACCCTGGAAGTCCCTGGTGCTCCTGCTCCCCCCAAAGGTGACTCCCATCCTGCCTCTAATGACGTGGGCAACTCTCAGCCCTCTTATAGCTACCTAAGTGGAATCGAACAGGCGGGTCGTGATGTCCGTGAGACCCCCGGTCCCTCGCGAGAGGTAGCTCTCGGTTCCCGCTGCTGGACAGGATGCCGCCATGCAGAAGCCTCGGTGTTCACGTGTCGGTGCCGCCAAGGAGCACGTCTGCGGGCACCAGCGGGGGCTGTCAGGAGAAGGGCTTCTGCCACCATTCTGATAAGTGGCTCTCGGTGACACATGTCGTGTTTGTGCTGGATCTGTACCCGGAATGGAAAACTCCCTCCCGGAAGGGGCTGGGTTTCAGCTTTAGCGGGTCCCGCCGAGGGGTTTCCCAAAGGGACTGTCACGAACACCTCCGCCTGCAGCCGCAGGGAGATGGCGCCACCCCACGTCCTCCTCCTCGCTGACTTTCCCCACTCCCTGGGGTGTCCCCCGTCCTGGGGGACCGCAGAGGTGGCTCCCCGGAGCGGCACGTAACGCAGAGGCCGTGGGACGACGCGGCGTTCTGTGTCTCGTCGAACGCCGTGCCTCGCTTTCTGTTGGGCTGACTTTTATCCCTTTCATCGTAATTTGAGGTTCTTTACGTGTTTTGGCGGTGAGCCCCGTGTTGGATACGGGCACGTGGACGTCTCCTCCTGCCGTCAGCTGTCAGCTCGCTCCGGCGATACGAGTCTCCTGAAAAACGAGGTTCTTAATTTCGCTAGAATCCAATTTACCCTCTTTCCTGGAGTGGGTCTTCTTTGCAAAATCTGCCTGCTCTGGGAGCACAAAGATGTGCTCCCGTGCTTGCTTCTGCAAGCTTTCTTGTTTCCAAGAAGGTCTCATTTAGACCCGGCACCCATCTGCAATTGATTTTTACGTAAGGTAAGAAGTAGGGTTCAAGATGACTTTCTTCCCCACACAGATATTCAATTAATCTTACCCCGTTTACTGAAGTCCCTCTTTCCCTTTCTGAACTGCAGCCTTGGCTTAGTTTCAAATCATTTTTTTTCCCCAAATGAAACTCCAGCTTCATATGCAGGTTCTCCAGTTAGTGGCCCCGCTCTCGGCTCTAGGATCTGGTCCAGGCGCCTACATCATAGTTAGCTGTCACGTCTCCAGGCCCCTCTGGTCGGCAAGGGTGTCCTCGGTGCTTCCTTGTTTTTCGTGACCTTGCAGCCGGGGAGAGAGCTGGCCCTGCCTCCCCAGCCCGCCCCTGAGCCTGGGCTCGACTGTGTGTCTCTCAGGATTGTACTGAGGGTACTGGTGTTTGGAAGTGACGCCACAGATGGCAAACGCCCTTGTCATCACCCTGTGTCAGGGGCCTGTGACATGGCCTGACATCACTGCTGATGTTGTCTTCCTCCCTCGGCTGAAGTGGCGTGTGCGGGCTTCTCTACATGGCGAAGCCCCATTCCTCCTTCTCAAACCCGTTCCTGGAAACCGGTCGTGAGTCCTCCCAGCCCTGGAGATGCCGGGAGCACGTCATTCCCACCTCCCTCCTGGAGGGAGGTGCATCTGCATGTAATATTCAGAGTCCTTCTTTAACAAAGACCTGCCTCTTCTGCCGTTTTGTTTATTTATTCAGCCATTTATTTATATTCCTATGGACTATGCATATTTATTTTCTGCACTGTCAAATCTTCTTTAAAATTCAGTATTCAAGACGGAGCTGTTGTTCGCTTCAGACTGAGCCGGAGCAAAAGGAACCAAACCCAGCCTCTCACCGGCACAAAAACGACACAGACAAAAATTCGTGAAAACCAGTTCTCAAGGCATCGGGCCCCTGGCAGTGGAGGACAGGCCCCCTGAGGTGGGGGCGAGTGGGCTGAGCTCTGACTGCCCCAGCCACTGCCTGGAGAGAGTTTGCAGGCCATAGTACCTGGGTGGGGGAGACCCACATGTGGAGCCCAGCAGACGCCTGGGTTGAGCAGAGGACCTGCGAGCCCACAGAGGCCAGGGCAGCCCAAGTCCACCAGACAGAGGACTACGAGGAGAGGGCAGCTCAGGGAGAGCCCGGAGCTCTGCAGACCCGTGCCTGGAGCTCAGCAGAACATCGATCAGAGTGTGAACCCAAGAAACCACCCAAAGTCAGGGAGAGACCACCCAGAAGGACTAAAAGGAACAATACACAAAACACACACGGGGCCAGGAGTGGTGCTTCCTCACCAGGCACCTGGCAGAGGTCATCAGGAGGTTGTTCAGAAAGGCCAGGCCTCAGCAACAGGAGAAAACCAGCCCTAAACTAAACGTTGCTCTCAGCCTGCCTAATAAATATGGAAAACAATTCCTGGAAGGATAAAACCGTTTCCAAGTAACATGACTGCACATCAAAACAAAGCTCAAACATAATTTACAACTATAAAAAAAAATCCAACACCAAACAAGTTAAAATTCACAATATTTGGCATCCAATCAAAACTATCAGGCAGCCCAAAATGAGGGGGGGAAATCAATCAATTGAAATCAACCCACGACTGACATAGATGTTGGAATTATCAAAAAAGGGATGTGACAATAATTATTTTAACTGTGTGCAGTATGTTCAAAATACTAATGACTGGACATGTTAAGTAGAGACACGGAGATTATTAAAAAGCATCAAATCAAACATGAGAGCTAAAGGTGAAAATTACAATGTATGATGAGCTAAAAAACCTTACCAATAGGACTAATGGTACATTAGACTTTGTGAAAGAAAATATTAGTGAACTTGAAGACATAGCAATAGAAACTACCTAAATGAAATCTATAGAGAAAATTGACTAAAATATTAACAGATCACCAGGGAGCTAGAGATAAATTATCAGCCTGATGTATGTACACTTGGAGTCTCCAGAGAGACACGAAAAAAAGAAAAACATATTTGAAGAAATAATGGCTAATGTTTTTGTGAATTTCATGAAAACCGCAAACCTACAACTCCAAGATGCTCAATGAACTCCCATGATCAGGAAATAAAACTGCCAGGTGCATCCTAATACAATTGCTCAGAACTACTAATATAGAGAAAATCTTAAAGCAACAAGATTTTTAAAAACTTATATATAGAATAATAAAGATAAGTGTGATGACAGATTTATCATCAGAAACCATCCAAGCAAGAAATCAGTAGAACAACCACTTTTAAAGGAATAAAATGCAACCTTGATTTCTATATCCAGTGAAAATATCTTTCAAAAATGAAGACAAAATAAAGACTCTTTTAGACATACAAACCCTGAAAGAATTCATGACTTCTAAGGAATATATTTATTAAAAAGCTGCTTGACTAGTAAGTTTAACAAGGTTGCAGAACACAATATACATTTACAAAATGAATTGTATTTCTGTATGCTGTAAATAATTAAAAATTAAAATTTTACCATTTATATGCTAAAATGGTAAATTTATGGTAAAATTTTACCATTTACACCATTTATATAAACATTAAAAACATAAAATACTTAGGGATAATATGTGTGAAATAATGTACACCGAAAACTATAAAATAATGATTAAAGCAATCAAAGAAGCTTAAATAAATCAATAGATACACTCTGTTCATGGAAGGACTCAAGATAGTAATGATATTAACCTCTCCAAAATGATCTATAGTTTAATATGCAATTTCTATCAAAATACCAGCAAGATTTTTTGTGTGTCTGATTCCAAAATTTATATAATAAAATAAAAGAAGCAGAACACCCACAAATGCTTTGAAAAGGAAGAATAAAATTAAAGACATTGCACTACCTGATTTTAAGACTTAAAGATCTCTATAGCTACAGTAATAAAGACAGGGTTGTATTAATATAAGCATATTTAAACAGAGACACATAACAAAATAGTGCAGTCAGACCCACACTAAATGGACTACTGATTTTATGACAAAAACGCAAAGGAGATGCAGTAGATAAATAACAGGTTTTTAAAAACACTATATAGAATGTAAAACCTTTTTTTTCCAACATTAGAAATTTCATAAAAATTGTGAAAACACAATAATAAGAGTCAAGTTGAGAGTCAAACCAAGAACTCAGTACCAGGGGCTTTTCGGAATCCAAGCGGTCCTGTGACATCACTCTGGTCCACTCCATCAGCGTTCTGACTCTTTCAAGAAACTTAAAAGTGTCACTTCATATTTGATTTTTAGGCTCATTTCTTTTGATCAGTCACTTACTTTTCATACTCTGGTATTTCATCTGTCCATTTGGCTTTTAATTTTAGACATGACACTTTTAATTTCTAGAGATAACTAGTTTTTGCTAACTAAGCTCTCATTTTAAAATTTAATTTATTTTATTTTTAGGGATGCATAGTCGATGTACACATTTCGGGGGCACAAGTGATAGGATGGATACGGTCGTATAATCAAATCGGGGTAATTGGGATATCCATCACCTTACATTGTTATCTTTTCTTTACTCTGGGGACATTCAAATTCTCTCCTAGCTATTCTGAAATGCGCAATCAACAAAGGTTAGCTGCAGTCACCCCACTGATCTATCGCGCACCGGGTCTTAGTCCTCCTGTCTCAGCGTACACCTGTGTCTGTCAGTCAGCCTCTCCCCGCCCCCTGCCCCGTCCTGGCCTGTGGAGCCACCAGTCTACTCTCTGCATTATCAGAAGCTCTTGTTCTAACAGTCTCTTGTCCCCCGCCCATGTTTCACATTCCCTCTTAAACACGTGCAGCGTGCTTATTTCCATCCGTATCTGCAAACTCCACGTCTCACGCCTCTGTAGGGTGCCCGCAGTGCCGTCTGTTTCCCTGTGCGGCGTTCTCCGTGCCCCCGCCAGCTCGTGGTGTTTCCAGAGGGTGGTTCTCTGCGGGGCTCTGAGGCGGGGTCTCAGGTGTGAACTACAGGCAACACCGCGCTCCCCCAGCCAGGACTGGCCACCCAGGAACCTGAGCCTGCTCTAAAACGTGCACCAGTTTCCGCATCGCTGGACTATGCAGAAAATGCAAGCCCTAAACCGTCAGTGGATCCTTAAGGTGCGGGTTTGCAAAGGCATCTCCCCCGGCCCCCCACCGAGGCCAGGGCTGAGTGAGAGAAGTGCTCGCGCCCTCTAGTCTGCAGGAAGGATTTCTCTAGGACCCCTCTTCTATCCCGGGTGGCGCTTTGGGTCTTCCAACCACACACAGTGACCTTGATTTATCTCCTCACCGCGGGTCCCACGCAATTGTCAAAAATCCAAACACCACGTCCCTGTAACCAGCAGAACCCTTTATGGGCAACCGGTGTCTTTGGAATCTGCTTTTACGCTTTCCTATTATTGTTATTTCTTTTTATTTCTGGAGATTTTTCTCACTATTTTTGAGTAAAGACTAGCATTCAAAAACCATATATTTTATACTTTATCCCGCCACCATTCTGAAGTGTATCGTAACAGGCTATTTTGTCCATTATTTTGCTATCAAAAGAGGTCCCTTCTTCTAAAGTATTTTAAACTTTGCTTTTTGATATTGAATCCACCTGGATACTATTTTTCAATGATACGAAATAAAACGATGTAATTTTTTCCATGCTGATAAGCAATTCTCCATATACCATTTTTTTGAAAAAAAAAAAATCTTTATTTTTCCCACTGAGGTTATAGTGTCTGCCATGTGTTGATTTCAGACAGCACCGGCTCATCCCGGGCTAATTCTCCCTGTTGGTCTGTCTGCACATCACAGTGCGCTGAGCACTCTGTCTCAGGTCTGGAGCTTCCTAACGAGTAATGATCTAGGATGGGACAAGCCCTCATCTTTTTCTTCACGAGTAACTCGACTATTCCTTGCCGTTCTCTATTATGTGATGACAAACTTGTCGCGCTCCATGAAAAATACTGTTGGAATTCTGAATGGGATTACATTAAATGTATAGACTAATTTAGGAAAATTGATTTGTTCGCACTGCTAAGACTTTGCATCCGTAAGTGTGTCCAGCATCTAGTGGAACTGATGTGCGCAGTCATCCTGCGTACGGTACCCGTGAGGAGTTAGTTCCAGGACTGCCCCAAGCGCCAAACTCCTCCATGCTCAAGTCCCTGGTATAAAACGGTGTAGCAATTTCGTGTAATCTATGCATGTCCCCCATCTACTGTAAAGCATCTTTACTTTATTACTCGATTACTTATAACACCTGATACAATTTAAATAGCATGGGAATAGTTGCTAGACTACAGCTGAAGGGAATGATGACAAGATGTACACGTTCAGTACAGACACAACCAATGATTTTCTTTCCCGGATATTTCTGACCTGTGCTTGGTTGAGTCCTCAGATACGGATCCCTCCAAAGCAGAGGGCTGACTGTGCGCCCTTTGGATTTTATAATATTGTTGGAGAAGCTGGTACATCTGTGGCACCTGATAGTATTTTTGGGGGACAATGAAAATGGAAATTTGTTTCCTGTTGTATTTTCTATTCCTTTTACCATTTGGAATGCTATTGGCACTTTAAAAAGATTGTATATCCAGGAAACTTTCTTGGTAGTTTTGTTTCTTTGATTATTCTTGTATACAATCATATCTTCTGCAAAAAAAAAAAAAAAAACAAACATATATATCTTACTTTTATAATTTCTGAATCCATATTTTTCTTGCCTTATTACATTGGATTGAATCCAGTGAAATTTAAAGAGGAACAGTAGGAGCTGGCTCCTGAGCCTTGTTCCTGACTTCAGAAAGAATGTCTTTGAACTTTAGCTCTAGCTCTGGTTCCTTTTTACCTCCTGGTAGAAGCCCTCCCTCGGGCTAAGAGACTATTTCCGATCCTCGTCGGCTCCCGTAGTTTTTGTCCTGAATGGATCTTGACTCCTCAGTCCCACCTTCTCACTCCCCTGTAATGATCTTTTTTTTTTTTTTTTTTTTTTTTAACATTTAATTTCTTAACAAAGTGGGAGCGGTAGTTATAGTGGGAAATTTTAAGACACTCATAGGTCCTTTGAAAATCTTCCTCAGAATCTCCACTTCCCTGACCTTATAGACCTCAATATTGGAAATGCTTTTAAGGATTATTCCACCACTTCTTGAGCACTGACTTAAATTTGTACACAATGGTCCCGCTTGGATGTGTAGAATTTGGTGTCTTTGTTATCTGTGCTAAAACTGACATAGGCTTATTTCAGCATCTGGCTGAAATTATGTTGTATTTTGGATAATTTCCTTTGCACTATTTTCCAATTCACTACTTCTCCCTTTGACTGCATTCAGGCAGGCTAGAGTTTCACACACATACCGATTGTTTAATAAAATTTATTTCAATGACTCTTTTTAAATTCATGTTTAAGACCTTCGATTAGTTTCTTTCTCACAAAAAACAAGTTATTGCATTTTGTCTGTTTTTCAATTGCTTTTTATTATTTTGTAAATGTAATTTTACCTTCAATTCTCTCTTTAAACACCTTCAACATGCTTATTTTGAAGACTCTGTCTTCATATAAACACATGAATGAGTTTCACCTAGAGTCAATTTATAGTCCAAGGGTTTATTCTGTTGGTTATATTTCTTATATTTGTTTATGCTTTTTCTTAGTTTTGATCTCCAAGCCAAACTGGAGTGGGAGAAGTTTGGGGGTGTTTCTCTCCCTCCCTCCCTTCCTTCCTTCCTTCCTTCCTTCCTTCCTTCCTTCCTTCCTTCCTTCCTTCCTCCCTCCCTCCCTCCCTCCCTCCTTCCTTCCTTCCTCCCTTCCTCTTTCCCTCCTTCCTTTTCTTTTCAAGATACACTTTTATTTTTTAATTGTAAATCAATGAATTATAGTTGTACATATTTATGGGGTAAAAAGAGATTTTATGATTCATGGATATAACATACAATAATTAAATCAAGCTAGATTTAATTTCACTTCAAACACTGTTTTTTTGTAGTGAGAACATTTAAAATTTAGTCTCAGTACTCTGATCCTCCTTTATTTCTGTCTCTCTCTCTCTCCTTTCTTCCCTCTGCCTCTGACTAAGAACATCACCCGCCCACCCACCCTCCATCCTGGGAAAGTCCGATCCACGTCGTATCACAAGATGTGTGACTTTTGGCCCGGACGTTGGAGTCACCTCGGGTCCATGAGAGAGGCCAGCAGGGGCAGGGCTCAGATCTGGGTCCCCCAGCCTCCCCCCCTGAAAAGGGGCTCAAACTTTAGCCCCTGGATTTTAGAGCAGGTCGTCTGCCCTCCTCTCTCATGGGGTCCCCTCACCTCTGGGCCACAAGTGGTGAGCCCCCCTCCCCCGCTCTCGCCTCCCTGCTGGTGCTCTAGGTCACCATGGCTGGGCAGGAGCAGCCGCCACCTGGGCCTGACTGTGGACTCAGAGGCCACTGGCCCCTGGCGTCCACTCTGCCCAGCAGGCGACCTTCCCGCTCCGGCTCCTGGGACAGAGATGTACACGTGTCCTGTTTTCTGAGTCTGACCCTGGCTGTTCTCTGGGTTTCCTCTGTTCTCGTGTGAGTCCTCGTTTCCAAGAGTCCGGAGCAAGGGCTTTATTACATACAGCGTGGACTTTCTGTGCTGTCTTCGTAGGAAACCCTTGTAACTGCTTTTAGGTGATAGAACTTTAAATAATAAATACTTTTGTCTTTTATTCAGACATTTTCAAAGACGGACGGATCATAAAGATTATACGGCAAAATAAAGAACACTTATTTTCGTAGAATTAAGTACGAAAGACCAACGCAAAAGTAATGTTTAAATGTGCGGGAATCGTATGTGTGTATGGACCAGGACTAAAAGAACTTAAAAACATGAAGACCTTTAACGTGTAGGTGTTACAGAATTCTGCATAAATTTTTCTTCAGTTCTTATCTTGACTAAAGTTTCAATAATCAAGAGTATATAATAGTTTGGTAGGTTGAAGAGATAGAAGAATGAAGTAATAATTGCATTTAATGATTAGGTGTTTGCTTTATTTATTTTTTTTCCCTGCAAGAAATAGGTCAAGTTCAGGTACCAATTAGAAGACTCCTTCTGGTTACAATGGGGAGAAGTGAATAAAAACATTAATACTGGAAAGAGAATAAAACATCTTTCTGAACAAAGAGCAGGGAATCCACAGAGCTTCAGCAAAGGCCTGAAGGGCGTCCGTGGTTCTCTGTTGGCACATCCAGGCCGGGCAGAGAGACCATAGCCCTGGAGGGAGTGTGGCCCCGCCAGCCACGGAGACAGCAGCACCCACCCCGCGGGGACTTGCAGCTGGGGGGAGGGGCCGGGCCACAAGGAGGCAGCAGGAGGCCACCCTGGAGGAGGTGAGACCCATGCTGAGTCACAGGGACAACCAAAAAGGCAGGAAGGGACCTCCATCTAGCCAAGCAGGGAACAAGAAACTCCACCTTTTATGATAAAAATAATATTAATGAGGGCAGAATATTAGGACTCCATCCTGTACATCAGAGATACCATTCCCGGGAGGCCAGGTCACACAGCAGTTGGGCAGAACAGGGCCCCACCTCGGGGCACAGCCACCGGCCTCAGGCCCGACCCCCGCTCTGCCCACCCAGCTGCCTGGCCGGCACTCTCTGCAAACGCCTCGGAGCCCGAGGCCCCAAGGTGCGTGTGCAGCAGGGACGGGCTCTCACCTGGGCTTTAGTTGCCGTGAGCACGTCCTAGTGTCCGACTCTTTGATGAGAAGAGTTGAGCTCGGGGAATGAGCTTGGGATTTGCTTGGGACACCCCCGCCCCAGCTCACGGTGGGAAGGGTTTGGGGTTCGGTCTGACAACAAACCCTGAGTCCCGGGGAGCCTCAGCATGGGGAGGGGCCCTGCCTGGGAAGGGGACGCTGAAGGGGACAGGAGCCCGCACGGCCACAGCCAAGGCCAATGGCCCTTCCAGATGGCACTGCCGGGCGTCTGCGGTGGGCAGGGCACCCCCGTCTCTGCCCTGGCCACGGTGCAGAACAGACAGACACAGAAGCTTTTCCCGTCAGATGAGAGGCGCTGCGGGGTGGAGTGGGGGCCCCGGAAGAGACGCCCACATCCTACCCAGGACCTTATTTGGAAAAGGCTCTTTGCGGATGTGATCAATCAAAGACCATGGCCAGGACCGGGCGGAGGCTGGTGCCCTGGAGCACCTGGTGCTCCAGGAGGTGGGAGAGGCGGGACAGGACCCTCCCCGGAGCCCCTGGTAGCGTGCGGATCCTACCGACACCTAGATCCACCTCCTGGGCTCCAGAACTGTGGGAGAACGAACTCCCGCTGTCTGAAGTCACCGGTTTGTGGCCACCTGTCTCGGGGGCCTCTCCTAGCAGGTGTGCTGGCCTCCTCCCCGGGCAGGCTGGCTCAGGAGCAGGCCCCTCCTCGCTGGGCTGGAGAAGCCTTTCCTCACCATGCCCCTGGGCCACCCTGGCCGGTGCCCTCCTCCAGCTGGCCTGGGAACGTCACCTGCAGGGCAGAGAGAAACGAACCTCCCAGGCACCATCCCTGGAGGCCTGTGACCGGGGCCCCGACGTCACACGAGATGCTCAGCTCAGAGGTCCCGGTACTCCCCGCTTTCCCCGCTGTGTCTTGGGTGAACTGTCACAGTCATTTTGAAGCCCGGACGTCCCCGAACCCCGGGAGTCCTGGAGGGGCTGTGCAGCAGGGAGCCCAAGACTGTGCAGAGGGAAGTTCAGAGGGTCCCTGTGTCTGGGCCACCTGGTGACAGCATACGTAGCGCTGCCTTCCTTTCCAGGGAGCCGGGCAGCCTCGTGCTGTGACAATGGGGTCAGGGGTGGGGCCACCATAGCAGCAGCAACCAGGGGTTTTGTCCTGCCCAGCACACACCTGTCATCAGGCCTGTGGGTTGTCACACTCAACTGTCCAAGCGCCCTACTGGTGTGTCTCGGGCTGCCTGGCCCGGAAGCGGGCCAAGGGAAGGACTTGCAAAGGGACGGGACGCGTCCGCTTTGACTGTAACTGAACGTGGCAGCCATTCCAGGCTGCGGCAAAGCAGCGGAGATGGGAGCTGGCTCCCGTCCCAGGCCTGCCAGCGCCGTGCCAGGTCACCTTGGACAGCCTGCTCGGTGGCACTGGCCCCGGCCCCCGTCTGGAAAGCCAGCGGGACAGGCTCCCCAGAGTGCAGTTTTCGGACTCCGAGGGTCCCGTGGACAACGCCCAGGCCAGGGGCCACCGCATGACCTCCCCACGACCCCGGACAGCCCCCGAAATGCTTTTGTGAATGAGGTTCGTGAAGTTTCTTTTGTTTTCCTGTAAAGAGGTTGAGTGAGCAGCTGTTCTCCGAGGGGACCCTCCACCGCCCCGACGAGCAATGAAGGTGTTTATCCTTTTATCACAAAGGAAGTGGGCTGTGAGCAGAAGAATTCCCCACAACTCATCCACACAACGAAAAATTAATGAGCATGGGTAAATTCCTTTTTGGTATAAGGGGGGAAAAAAGGATGCAAACAGTGATTTAATGAAGGATTTTGCTCTCAATGCTGTTTTCCACCCTAACAAAGGGGACGTTCCTTATTATTCAGAGAGCAGTTGGATGGAGAAGAGAAGCCTCTATAAACAGCCATTAGCATCTTAATTACACGATAATTCAAAAGACAGCTCCCGTGAAAAAAGCGCCAGCCCATAAATCTCCCGGCCCCAACGTCCGAGACATGAAACGGAGTCTCCCGGGAACGTGCCCCGGGCCCTGGGCGCGGAGGTGGCAGGGGTGGTGCAGGGCCCAGGGGTGCGTCTGCCCTGATGGGCGCTGGTCTGGCGGGACGCCGTGCAGGCCCGGTGGTCGCTCACCCCTGAGGGACGCCTCCCACGGCTGGGCACACGTAGCAACGTCGCCGGGGATAGGCACTGTTGGTTGCGGAGATGCTTAAATGAAACATAAAAGAGGTGCATCCTAAAGGGGCAGGTCTGGCCTTAGGGACCTGGGGTGACCGGTGTCATCTGCAGTCACTCCGTTCCCTCACCTCTGGCTCTGAGGTCACGCTGCCCTGAGGCGTGTCCTTGTGCGTGGCACCTGCCTGGCAGCCCCAGGCTCCTGTCCCACGCAGTGAGCAAGCGGACACCAGCGATTTCTGCAAGAGCCCTGGAACCGGCTCTTGTGGGATCCGGTCTCCGGCTGCTGGCCTGTGAGTCCCACGGACTCTGGAGTGGGAGGACGGGCTCGCTGCACCCCAAGCACACGGGCAAGGGACGTGGGGTCAGCTCCCCAGGGGGGGATGCAGTCGGGCCAGAGGTCGGCAGCCGGTGGGGCTGGGCAGCAGGAGGGCAGGTGTCCAGGGCAGAGAGCCCCGGACAGACTCCAGGAGATTCCCAGAGACTCCGGCTCGAACTGTCCTGCAAGCGCAACCTCACCGGGAGCCAACGCCCAAAGCAGACAGCAGCCCTGGTGGAAGAGGGGACCCCGGCTGCCAACGCACCTCTTCTGCCCTCTCGTGTGGGGGCCGAGGCCCTTCCCCTGGACCCCCAGGATCCTGCTAAACTGGATGGAAACCTGCGATACTGTCCTCCCCACGACGGCTCCAGTCCGGGGGACGCTCATCCTAGGACCGCACCTGAGAGCAGGGGCTGGGAGAGTGGGCCGGTCCCCGGCCTGAGCCGGGCCTGCAGGTGACCAGCTCTGGGGGCTCTTTTCATTGTGTTGAAAAAGAGACCCAGCAGGAAATACAATTCCACCTACAACAGGCGACCTGTCTCTCAGGCAACCACGGGGCGGTGCTTTTCCCTGACTCAGGCTATCTGTCCTCAGGGTCACCCCCTGTCACCCCAGCTGCTCCGATTTGCAGACAGGCGGATGGATGGATGAAAACATAGTTTTCGGACAATAAAACTGAAAAAGGAACACGGGGCTGTGACGGGGCCACGTCGAAGGGACGGGGACCCCCCGAGAGCAGGGCCGACGGCCAGCCAGGAGCCCTTCGAGCCACATAACACACGGCTCAGTATTAAATTGTAACCCTGAGCATATTTCCAGGAATCTATGCTCATTTAAATTAATGACTGAATAAATAAATAAATAGGGAGAAGAGACAACTCTCCCAGGCAGAAAAATTCCAAATAATTTGCAGCCGTTCTGCCTCTGGGGTTCGGGCCGGGACTGCCAGGCAAGGACCGAGGGCTCGTGATGGACAGGTCAGCGGTGACAGGTCATGCCGACCTCGCTGCCTCGTGACGCCGAGACGACCACGGCACTTCCCCGCGGTGGTCTTGCTCCCGAGGACCCGTAAACCCACCTGGCATTGGAGCAGAGAGACCCCACCGGTGGGGCGCCCTGCAGACCCCGATGACAACGCTGTCCCCCCGAGTGGCTCGGGTCAGCAGGAGCAGGGAAAACGCAGAGCCGGGAGGAGCAGAAGGAGACAAGACGACCCAACATCACTTGGTGTCCTGGCCAGGACCCTGGACAGAGACAGAGACAAGAAGAGAAAGGGCATTAGGCTAAAACTAAGGGAATCTGAAGAAAGCCTGGGTGTAGCTTGCAAAACAGTCATAGTAATGTAATAGAATAACGCAACAACACAACTGATACAACAGCAACGTCTACATAAGACGTTAAGCAGGGACACGAGCGACATGTCTGC
Source organism: Mirza zaza (assembly GCA_008750895.1). Classification (NCBI taxonomy): domain Eukaryota; kingdom Metazoa; phylum Chordata; class Mammalia; order Primates; family Cheirogaleidae; genus Mirza; species Mirza zaza. Next base: position 29,587 of record VSMD01129259.1, read on the forward strand.
GGGAACTCTCTGCACCGTCTTCGCAATTTCTCTAAAACCGTCCTGAGTAAGAAGTGCTTTCAACAAGGACCTCAAAGATGCAACCTGGGAGGAATCGTGGAGCTGGCCACCCAGCAGTGGCCTCACATCTCGGCACCTCGGGGTGGGGTGAGGGCCCGGTGTCCCCAGGCAGGACCCCCGTGTTCCAGGCTGCAGTGCAAGGAGAAGGAAGCCAGGTGGAGGCTGGTGGAACTTCTGGGTTGGAGAGACGGAGCTGGAAGTCTGGGGTCAAAGGTGGCCGGCGATCCCCGACAGAGCAGCGAGTGAGACAGACCTGGCCGGAGGGAGGACTTGGGACCTGCCCGGGCCCCCGCAGCATTCAGCCGAGCGCTGAGCAGTGCACGTGAAAAACCACCTCCGGCCAGAAGAAGAACCACCCAGAAGAACTGGACGTGACAGTCCTGATTGTGCACGGAGGGCCGGGGTAGTGTCTGTTCCCAGAATCCAGAAGACAAAACTCCAGGCTCAGGAGGCAATGGGCAGAGAACTGAATCTGGGACTTGCCTGGGGGGGGGATGCTTTGCCCTGGATTCCTTCTGCTCTGGTCCCACCCGAAACACCTCAACAAGCAAGACCCCAAAGGATCAAACTGCTTGCAAGTGAATTAACTGCAACTTGAAACAAAGCTCAAGAATGTTTACAGAAATTCAAGCATATCCGGCATTCAACAAGGAAAATGCACGCTGTCTGACGACCAAGCACAAATCACCGAGAACGCTGCAAAGCAGGAAACTGCAACATGAGAGGCGATAAATCAATCAATTGAGACCCATCCAGGACTAATGCAGATGTTAGAATCAGCAGACAAAGACACTTCAAGTTATTAAAACACTAATCAGTATGTTCGCAAAGCTAAGCAGAGACATGGAAGATATGAAAAGACCCAAGCTGACATTCTAGAGATAAAAAGTATAATGAGTGAGGTGGAAACTACACTGAGGGGATTAATGGCAGAGTATACACCGCAGAACAGAGTAGTGGATTCGAAGACAGCAATCTAAACTATTTAAAAGGAAAGAGAGAGGAAAATAATTTTAAAAGTAAACAGCACATCATGAAGTGGTGATGTAACTGCAAGCAATGTGTAATGGAGTCCTCAAGGGTAAGGAGTAAAAAAAAAAAATATTTGAAGAAATAATGGCTGAAATATTTCCAAATTTAATGGAAAGTGCGAATGCACAGCTCCAAGAAGCTCAAAGAACCCCAAGCACAAGAAACACGAAGAAAACTACACCAAACCTCCTCATAGGCGATTTGCACAAACCACTGATAAAGAGGAAAATCTTTCTGTGCCTGACTGACTTCATTTAACATAATGTTTTGCAAGTTCATCCACGTTGTTGCAAATGACAAGATTTCCCCTTTTCCTATGGCTGAACAGTGTCCCGCTGCACGGGTATCACATTTTCTTTACCCACTCACCCAGTGATGGACACTTAAGTTGATTCAGTATCTTGGCGACTGTGAATGAAGCTGCAGTAAACATGGGAGTGCAGACATCTCTGCAATGTGCTGACTTCATCTGCTTCGGATGTACACCCAGTAGTGGGATTACTATCCCCAGTACCAAGGGGTAGTTCTATTTTTAATTCTTTCAGGAACCTCTAGACTGTTTCCATAATTACTGTACTGATTTACATTCCCGCCAACACTGTGTTACCTGTTCTCTTTTTTTTTTTCCAACATCTCACACACTGATTATCTTACATCTTCTTGATAATAGCCAAAATTCCTAACCAAAATTCTACGTGCAAAGTGATATCTCGTTGTGGTTTTAATTTCCATTACCCTGATAATCAGCGATGTTGAACAGTTTTTATACCCCTGTTATATTATATATTATATATATATATATTATATATCTTCCTTTGAGACATATCTATTCAGGTCCTTTGCCCACTTTTTAATTGTGTTACTTGTTTTCTTGTTATTGAGCTGTGTGAATTCTGTCTATGTTTTGTATATTAACCCTTTATTCGATGTATGGTTTGGAATATTTTCATATTATTTGTTGATTTTCACATGATCTCACTTGTATATGGAACCTAAAAAAGTTGAATGTATAAAGTAGAGAGTAGAAGGGTGGTTACCGGGGACTGGGGTGGTTGGGGGAGAGGGAAATTGGAGAGATATTGGTCAAATGATACAGAATTTTGGTTGCAAAGAAGGAATAAGTTCAAGGTATCTACTGCATAACATGGTGACTATAGCTAAAAACAACATATTGCATTCTTGAAAAATGCTAAGAAAGTAGATTGTAAGTGTTCTCACCACAAAAATGGTAACTATGAGAGGTAACATATATGCTATTAGTGCAATCTATTAGCTCACTTTAGCCATTCCACAACATATATATATATTTTAAAACATCATGTTGTACCGGATAAATATGTATAATTTTATTTGTCAATTAAAAAAAAAGCAGAAAAAAAGAGAACATCTAAGAAGCAGCCAGAGAAAAAGGATAGAAGAATATAAGATATAAGAAAATAAATATAAGAAAGGCAGCAGATTTCTTGTTGAAAACAATGCGAGAGAGAAAGAGAGGCACAAAGTTTATAAAGTATGGAAACAAAACAACTGTCAACCTAGAATTTTGTACCTAGCAAAAACATCTTTCAAACTCGGAGGTGAAATAAACACTTTTTCAGATGTCCCAAAGAGGAAATAATTCATTACTAGCTGACTACTCTGCAGGAAATGTTAAGAGTAGTAGTACTCAAAGTGAAAGGAAAGTAATATCAGACAGAAAAATGGATCTACTCAAAGTAAGAAGGATACAGGGAATAGTAACTATATGGGTTACTGAAACTATAAATAAAGTGGATAATAATATACTTTCCATATGGCATGATGGAGCTCAATGCGAGAAACAAACATCAATGTAATAAAGGAAAGATTTATAGCTGATAAGCCAACAAAAACCATAAAATTGAATCATAAGAATATTCAGTTAATCATCAGGAAGTCATAAAAAGTAGGAAAAAAGGAAAAAAGAACAGGTTACACAAATATCAAACATCTGGCAATGTGGGAGATTTAAATTTAACCAAATAAATAATCACATTAATGACCTGAATACTCCACTAAAATGCAGACATTGTTAGAACGGATAAAAACTCAAGATAACTTGTTACTTCAAAACTCACCTAAAAAATAAGGACACAAATATATTAAAGTAAAAGGATGGAAAAGATATAATATGTTAATGGAGTGGATATATTAATTTCAAACAAAGTAGACTTTATACCAGGCACCAATAGAGCCGTTTTATAATGATGGAAAGGTCTATTCATCAAGAGGACACAATATTCCTAAATGGTCATGTACTTAATAACAGAATTTCAAAATATTTGAAGCAAAAATTGTTATAACTACAAGAAGAAATTGACAAATCCACAATTACAAAGTTTACAAAAACTTTTTTTCAATAATTGACAGACATTGACTGAGGATATAGAAGATTTGAACAACACTATCAACTAACTTGACTGAATAGAAATTTAGAGGATATCCCAATCCCAACAGCCATGTTCATATTCTTCCCAAGTGCATATGAAACATTTCCCATATAGACCATATTCTGGTATAAAACAAGTCTCACATCATTTTAAAGGATTCAAATCATACAAAACATGTTCTTTGCCAGCATGGAACTAAATTAGAAATCAATAACAGGAAATCTCTGGAAAATACTCCAAATGTTTAAGGATTAAACAATACATTTTAAATAACTATGAGTAAAAAAAATGAATCAAAAGGGAAATGATAAACTGAATGGCAATAAAACCACAACTAAAGTAGTAATGGGGTGGGGAGAGATGATTATCTCAGTAGACACAGAAAAGATTATCTAGAAAATTCAATATTCATTCCTGGTAAAAACTCTCCAAAAACTAGGCATAGAGGGGAACTTCCTCAAACCCAAAGGGAAGCTGTGCAAAATCTTCAGCTAACATCATGCTTAATGGTAAAAGACTGAAAGCTTTCCTTCCAAGATAAAAAGTAATAAAATGATGTCTGTTTTCACTATTCATATCAACATTAGCTAGCAGTTCTAGCCAGTGCAATAAGGCAAGAAAAAGAAATAAAAATTGCCCAGATTAGGAAGGAAGAACTGAAACTCTTTATTCAAAGATGTCAGGATTGTTTACGTAGAAAGTTTGAAGGAATTGACCAAAAATATAATAGATCTAATATATAAGTTTATCAAGGTTGCAGACTACAAGATCAATACAAAAATCACATGCAGTTCTGTATAGTAAGAATGACAAAAAATTCAAATAAAATTACTTAAAATAATACCAACAATATCATTTCAAGTAATACAGAAGATATGATAAATATAACAAAAGATGAGAAAGATTTATACACTGAATACTACGAAATATTGCTGAGAAAAATTAAAGGAGAACTAAGCAAGTGGAGGGAAACAGTGTCCACGGGTCAGAAGATTCAATATTGTTGAGATACCAATGATCCCCAAAATTTGAGTTTTATATTGAATGAAATCCCAAATAAAAACCCAGTAGGTGTATTCATGGAAAGTGAAAAACTGATTCTAAGATTCACAGGGAGGAAATGCATATATCTAGATGAGCCAAGAAAACTTTTTACAAATAAAAACAATAGGGGACTAACACCCCTTGATTTTAAGACTTGCTGTAAAGCTCTATTCATCAAGACAGAGCATATAAAGTTAGATAAACAGATCAATGGTACAGAATAGAGCACCCAGAAAGAGACTCACATAAGTGTTGGCAACTGATTTTGACAAAGATGCAGCTGCAATTCAGTGGAGAAAGTATAATCTTTCAAACAAATGGTGCTGGAACAACCGAAAATCCATATTCCAAAAACTAGGCTTCTATCCATAACTCATAGCATTACAAAAATTAACTCAGAATAAATTACAGTCTAAATGTAAAACTTAAAAGTATAAAACTTATAAAAGAAAACATACCTTAAGCCTTTACGATCTTGGGCTAAGCACAGATTTCTTAACTATGACACTGAAAGATGTAATCTATAGAAGAAGAAATTTATAAACTCGACTTCATCGAAATTAGCAACCTCTGCCTTGTTAAGAGAATGAAATGACAAGCTATAGACTGGGAGGAAATATTTGCAAATTATATGTCTGATAAAGACTTGTATCTAGAATACATAAATAATTCTCAAACATCAAGAAAACTCAATAAAAAATGGTGGCTACCTCACCATAGAAGATGCACATAAACACATGAAACAATCTGACTGGTCACTATGGAAATGCAAGCTGATACCATGGGGGACACAACTGCACAACCGCTAGGATGACCATCAACACAACCAGACCGTCGGACCGGGTGGAGCGTGGCAGAGGTGGAGGAAGTAGAACTTGCACACGCTGCTGGCACACATGTAAAATGGAACAGTCATGCTGGAAATGAGTCTATCGGTTTCACAGAAAGTTAAACGTATACCTATCGTATGACCCGGCCACTCCACCCCTTGGTGTTACCCACATTTCATTTACAAAAAGGAAAGTATGTGCTCTTTCAAAACCTTGTACATGACTGTTGGGAGCGGCTTTCTTTATAACCACGCAGACTGTAGACGGCCCGGATGTCGATGAACAGGTGATGCATGTGCAAACCAGCATGTCCACGTCAAGGGACACTATTGGCAATAAAAAGGAACAAACAACTGATACATGCAGTAACACGGCTGACTCTCAGAATAAATATGCTGGGTGAAACAAGCCAGAAAGAGGAGTGTACACTGCATAATCCTATTTGTATAAATGTCTAGGTGATTCTACCTAACGTGCAATGATGGAATCCGCAGGATTCCTGGGATGGGGAGGGCAGGGAGGGACGGCACAGGGCCAATGGGGACTTTCGGTGATGGCGTGAATACGTCAGCTGCCTTGACCCTGGTGATGTTTCCATGAGCACGCACATACGTCAAAGTCTATCGAATGTCCGTCCTAAATATGTGCGGTTTGCTGCGTGCCGTTGATGCCTCCTATGAGAGTGTTGATGTTACGTGCCAACCGGGCCAGGCCATGGCACCCAGTTGCTTGGTCAAACATCCGCTAGATGTTGCAGTAAAGGTATTTTTTTTAGATGCGGTTAACATTTAAATCAGTAGACTTTGAGTAGAGTGGATTACTTTCCATGAGGTGGGGAGGCCTCGTCCAACCAGCCAGAGAGAAAACAGACTGAGTGCGGCTACAGAAGGCCTTCAGCCGCCAGCTCCAACAGCAGCTCTTCCCCGGGGCTCCGGCTCCTTGGCCTGCCCTGCAGATTGCAGACCTGCCAGTCCCCACGACTGTGTGAGCCGGTTCCTTAAAATCCCTCTTTTCCTCTCTCTTTGCGTGTACAGCCACCTGCTGAGTAAAGATATTCTGGTCAACAACAAACCCCATGTATGACGGTGGCCCCATACGATTACAACTGTGTCTTTTCTATGTTTAGATGTTAGCTACACGGACACCCGTGGGCTACAGTTGCCCACAGCACTGAGCACAGTCACATGCTGAACAGGTGTGCAGCCCAGGAGCAACGAATGGGCCCCGCCTCCCTGCCTCTGTGTGCAGCGGGCTGCAGCGGCCGGGTGGGTGTCGGTGCGCGCTACGAGGTTCATGCAACGGTGACATCGCCTAGCTACCGTGTCTCAGAACACACCTCGTCAATAAGTGATGCTTAACTGTACACACCTGCACAACACCCTACTGGGCTGTGTGTCTCTAAAGAACCCCTGTTAAAACTCCCCCATAACTCCCCACCCGTATTTCCATAGACAACGTATTTAAATCTCTGAGAGGAAAAGTATCTGACACACGATACATTCAACAGAGACAGTTGAAAAAAAAAATTATTTGTAACGTTTGTGAAAGATTGTATAAACAACCTTTCCCACGGTATTATGTTATGATACTGTTTCATTTATGTTTTTCTCTAGTTTTTAAATTCCAACAATTGAAAGGGTTCTTACTAACCAATGATAAAAAGACAGACCGGGAGAAAACTTGAGACAGGATATATGTTTATAAACAGTCGATGCGCAGAAGATGTTAAAATGACGTACATAAAAATTGTTAACCCTTATGACATCAAATAAATGCAAATGAAAACAACAATAAAATCTGTTCCTGCCCAGGAAACCGTCCCAGATACTCAAGCCAGCGGTATCCAGTGTGGATGGGGGTAGACCAAAATGGTTAAGCCAGCGGTATCCAGTGTGGATGGGGGTAGACCAAAACGGTTAAGCCAGCGGTATCCGGTGTGGATGGGGGTAGACCAAAATGGTTAAGCCAGCGGTATCCGGTGTGGATGGGGGTAGACCAAAACGGTTAAGCCAGCGGTATCCGGTGTGGATGGGGGTAGACCAAAACGGTTAATCTCAGGGAGGAGTGCTGGTCGGAAGGAAAACTAATATTAACGGCTTTGGAAGTTCACTTGGCAATGCAGAGCAAGGCCTTAAAGCTGTGTCCTTATTTTGACCTAACAATTCTAGGTCTATAAATTCTTTCTGCAAGTAACCATAACTATACAAAAAACATTGCAGTACAAACGTGTTCTTTGCTAAAGTGTTTAGAAAGTAAAACACCAGAAGCCATCTAAATGTCCAAAAATAAAGATAGATTAAATAAATGGCAGCATGTACACGTTACAGAATTCCAGACTGCCATAAAACATGATGTTTGGGAAGAACGTATAACGCCATGAAACAATTTTCGCTACGTACTAAGAAAACTGTTTACAAAATATCTACAGAAAGAATGTATGCACTTTAAAATAAGCAGACTATGTCGACAAAATGCTAAATGCAGTTAACTTCGAGTGGCAGAATTAAGGGGCATTTTATATTCTTTTTGCTCGTCTCCGCATTTCTCAATTTTTTAATAAAATGAATGTATTGAGAGGCCCCGGAGCCATTCCCCTGGCACCTGCCAGCTCGGGCTCCCCACTGTGAGTCTAGGTATCGGGGACCTCACGGGGTCTCCGTGGAGACTCAGAAAGTGAATGTACCTGCAGCACTTGGAACGGTGCCTGGCACACGGCACGGAATGTATCAGTACTGCTTATTGTCATTATCAAGACCGTGTCGCTACAACAGACAATCATTGTTTAAATCGTGCATTCGTTCCATTTCCCTGCCCTCTGCACGGCACTGTTTTGGGGGCCTGGGAGCCCAGCAGCACCGCGGCCTCTGTCCTCATGCAAGGAAGGTACAGCCTGTGCCTGCGGAACTCTCACTCCCGCCCGCCGTGGGCTGCAGCTCTTCCCCGAGGAAGCGTCTGATCGCACTGGTGCTGCCATCTGTCCCCAGCCGCTGGCCGGGGCTCTCAGCAGACATCACTGCCACTTTCCCAGGTTTCCCGCCAGAAGCCCAGGAGTCACCACAGCCTCCCGGCCGCGCCCTCCCTCCCGAGTTCCCTGGGACCTGTGAGTTCACTTCCCAGAGAGCTGCTGGCCCTGGGTCCCCCACCGAGCTGTTCCTATGGCAGTGGCCTTCCCCTCTCCCTGGGCTCCCCCAGTGCTGCCAACTTCCGCCTGCCTGTCTCTTCCAACCTCCATCCCTCCCGCAGTCGGAGCGATCCTGGGTGAGGCGGACACGGGACAGGCGTGCGGACGTCGCCAGGTCCTCACACGGGAACCTGCCGCTGCTTTCTGGAAGGAAGAACAGACACAGCTGGGGTTGGGGGTTGGGGGCGAGCAAGGTAGTCTCCCCGTTATCAGACGGATGGCCAGAGGGAGGTCCACGAGTAGTCTTCACAACACAGTGCTCGCCTGTCCCTAAACTACGCGTCCCCTCCCACCGAGCGCCTGCGTGGAGCATCCCAACATCCCGCACCGCACCGTTAAAACATCCGGCGCCAAGGTCAGGAAGTCCTTGGTCGCTGGGGCTGAAAGGAAACTGTAACACCCAGTGTGGAGGTACGGAGACCGAGCACCAAAACCACAGCCCTTGCACGTGGCAGACGCAACCCGGAGACCAGGCGGCCCCGCTGGAACGTGAGCCTTGGGCAGCCACCCTGGTCCGCCGTCCCTCCTCTCTGGGAGACCCCTTCATTGCTACCTGACGCCGTGGCCACCTAGGGTGACCCGAGTGCAGGGCGCCCCTCCCGAGGAGGGCTGGGTCTCTCTAGCAGCCAGTGACCCTTGCCTCAGGGAGTAAACAGGTACCACCTCGTGTTTCCGGGACGGAGTCAGGTGAGGGTGTGATTCTCTAATAAACTTATTTAGGTTTCAAAATGTGCCGTCCTGCTAATTCTGGCTAGTGATCAAAACCAGCCCATCAACAACAAAAATCATCAATCGGTAGTACATGCTGGGATCCAGAACCGAGCTTTCTGTCTCCTAGCAACGGAATTCAGCACTCTGCTCATCCCCCATCCTCAATTTCCGCGTTGCCCTCTCTCTCTCGCCAGGCTGGGATGGAGCCGCACCAGGCGCCCGGCCTGTCTCCAGGCTGCCTCTGGCTGGCTGCGCCTTTGTGAGTCGATCGAGGTTGCTGTCTCCATGGCAGGAGGCGCCGATCTCTGCAACTTTGTCTCTGGTGCCACCCTCTGCCCTCCGCTCCCTCTAGTACCTGTGCCCTCTGGTGCCAAACCGGCTTCTCCCAACCTCAGTAGCGGGGCTCTCCACCGTTCCGGATTCTAAGCCCTCAGCAGCCAGAACTCCATTCTCATTCCTCTCTTGCCGGAATCTTCAGTGCGCAACCTGAACCACACACTAGGCTCCGACATGCTGAAGTTTTCCCGCCACACCCCTAACGTCTCCGCCACGGAAACCTCAGGGTGCCAGCTCTCAGACAGAGCAGGCCGCGCGCGCCTTCCCTCTGTTCGGAAGCCAGCCTCTCCCCGCCTGCCACCACCTCCACGGCCCTCGCCCCTTCCCGTGACAGCTCCAGTCCATCCTCCCGAATTCGACAGGGACTACCACTCTCCAGGAACAGTGGTTTCAAACAAAGAAAATCACTGTACACCAAAGTATCGGGTGGGCAACCGGCATTTCAAAAAAGTGAATTCAGATAGAATAGAAAATGTCAGAGTATGGTGAGGGTATAGGTATCGTTCTGTGAAGCTTTCATTTTGCACGTATGTGTGCTTGTCCTAAGGGTGACACCAAAGCCCACCATCTCCTGGATGCCTTTCCCGGCACGCCCCTCTCTGCACCCTGGAACACCATTTGGGTCAGATGCACCCACCACCCCTGTGCACCAGCTGAGCCCTCCCATCACCGCCCTTGCGACCCGGCCACTCTGCACTGCAGTGCTGGGTTCCCTCGTCTGCTTCCCAGACCCACTGCAGATTTCCGGGGCCTGGAACCTGTGCCCTGTTGCCATGCCCACCCTCAATGCCCGGCCCCAGCTGCTCAATAAATAGATGTTGAATGGAAGGGTGTCTGGCAGAGAAGAGTTCAGAATGGACAGGATGAAACGGGATCTGTAACATTAAAAAAAAAAAAAAAGGGACATCCTTTTTTAACAGGATAAAAGGCTTAAATCAAAGGAATGCAGTTGTAAGAGGGGGAGATCCGGGCCCTGGTGGTTGGCCCCACAGGACCCCATTGAGGGAGCCCCTCCCCGGGCGGGGCAGGGACCAGCCCTGCACATCCGGAGACAATAGGTGCTGCCTCAGGACCACCCCAAAGTTGTCAGGGCCCCCGGGGTCTGCAGTGTCATCTCCCTGCCAGGAAAGAGCAGGGAGAGGCTGCAGTTGAGAAGATCCTAAGTGGGAAAGTCAGAGTGTTTTCTTTAAACGGGAACTGAAAATTCATGGGGAGAACGCAGCACGGACAATCATTACAGCAAGGAGACTGCCGAGCCCGTGGCAAAGGCTCTTCACTGCGACCGGGGTCAGATGACCTGCAGTGGGAGACTGCCCTTCCTTGCCTCAGTTTCCCTGCAGGGTTGTGTGTGTGTGAGAAAGAGAGAGAGATTATGTGCACACGTGTGTTTGGTGGTGTGTGTGCACGGTGTGCATGCTTGCATGCGTGACTGTGTGCATGTGTGTACAGGGCATGTGTCGAGCTGCCCTCCTCCCCCATCCTTCACCTCCCGCTCCGTGGTCCCCTTAAAGGCCTTCCTGGACCAGGGCTCAAGATGAAGGGATGACGCTGGTGACCATCCTGCGTCTCCCTGGCTGCTCAAACCCACTCGCAGGCCCCCTAGTGGCTCCTCAGCTCCAGCAGAACCTTCTGGGTGCTCCGGCTCCCATCCCTGTGCAGGGTGGGGAAGACCCTATGAACCCCAGATGAGGAGTTTCTATGAGCAGGTGGACTCACCTGCAGGAGGAAGGGAGCACCCGGGCTTAGGTGGTGCGGCTGGGTGCCGGCAGGGGCCAGGCCCTCCCCGGCAGCAGGGCCAGCTGGGTGCACACCTGGAGCTCATCTCCTGGGCTGTGGAGGGAGGTGGGGAAAGTGACCTCAAAGGACTCACTTTCTCCATCCTTAGCTTGTTTATAGGATGAGCCCGTTTTGCAAATGATAATTAATTATGCAAATAACATAATCACTGTGATCCTGCTTAGAGAACCCCTTTCAATGGGACCAGCCCCCAAACCGGGAGCCCAGAGACAAGACTGAGACCTTGTCCTCGGGGACTCCCAGGAGATGAGTGAGGAGATGGCTCTCCAAGGACCGAGGCAGTGGCAGAGGTGGAAGTGCCACAGAGGGGACGAGTAGAGCGTTCCTGGGACGGAGGACGGAAGGGACACGCGTCTCCGTGCCTGGCAGTGCCGGCCTAGGCTAGAGGAACCCCCTGGGCGATGGGCTTCGGATAACCCCGGGTGCCAGGCTATGCTCCCCGTGGGCCAGGAACATCGGCGCGCACCCCAGAGCCGGAGTGACGTGGCGTGCCCGGTAGACAGGCCCAAAGCACCCTCCGCGTGGAACCAACTCCGGATGCTAGTCCGGAACTCACCCCAGGAGAGGCCTGGGACTCCCAGCCTTACAGGCCGTGGCTGCGGCGGATGGGGCCACGGAGGCCTCAAGTCCACAAACTTCACGCGGGCCCAGCCCGTCCTCCCCGTGAGATGCCCAGGCTGCGGGCGCGCCAGGCCATCTCTGTCGCCATCCAGAGGAGCAGCTCAGGCGCGACGTCCCACGCCAGCCTCCTCCGCCAGTCCCGGGTCGCCAGGGAGCCCCCGGCGGCGCCGTGCGCGCGCGTCGGGCGCGCCTCTCGCTCTGGTGCCGGGGCGCGCCGAGCCGGGGCGCGCAGCGACGCCCAGAGCCGCGGGGCCGGCGTCCCGGGCGGGCCGGCGCGGGCTCGTTGGGCGCGAGCGCGAGCGCGGGCGGCGCGGGCGCGGCGCGGGGCGGGCCGGCGCGGGGCGCAGTGGGCCGGGGCCCGGGCGCGGCGGCGGCGGCGGCGGCGGCGGCGGCGGCGGCGGCGGAGGATGGCGCGCGCGGGGCCCGCACGTGGAGGCCGGCGCGGGGGCGCGGGCAGGGCCGGCTGCTGAGACGCGCTGCTGCCCCCCGCGCGGGCGCCGCGGTTTCAATGGCGCCATCGCCCAGGGCCGGCAGCCGGCAAGATGCGACCACCCTGCCCAGCATGTCCTCAACTTTTTGGGCGTTCATGATCCTGGCCAGCCTGCTCATCGCCTACTGCAGTGAGTACCGCGCGGCCCGGGCCCCCGCACGGCCCTCTCGGCCCGGCCCCCAGTCTCCGGCCCGTGGCAGGCGCCCCGCGTGCAGCCCGGAGTCTGTGCGGAGTTGCGAGCCGGGGCACACGGTCCTTTGGTCCGGGCTGGTCCTCCGCTGGGCGAGCAGGACGAGGGTCTGCCCGGGCTCCGGGCGCGCGGGCACTTCGGGGTTGGGCGCCTCTGCCGGAGCCTCCTTCCCGACTCCGGGGCAGGGCCCGCGCGCCAGGCCCGGGTGGCGCGGCCCGTCCCTGCGCGGCGGTGCCCGTGGCTGCCGGGCGTGCTGTAGCCGCTCCTGGCCCAGGCCCGCGATCGGAGCCCAGCCAGCGGCTTCCCGGCCGAGCTGCATGCCCGGGAGGCGGCGCGGGTCGGGCGGCGGGCAGCACTGCCCGGTGTCGGCGGAGCGCCCTGCCCAGCGCTTCCCGCCGGCGCCATCCCGCCCAGGACGAGGGGGGACGCGGCGGCTGAGCCGGGAACGGGGCTCCCGGGCAGGAGCGGGGCTCGGGCTCCGACGCGCAGCTGGAGCTTCTTCCTTCTTGGGAAGCGGGCTCGCCAGGAGCTTTCTTAAAAAAGAGGAGAAGTGAGAGGTGGGAAGCCAGGAGGGGGCCCGCCGCTGCGGGCGTTTCGCGGGTCGTGTCTGGGACGCGAGCCGGTGACCCAGCGGGTCCAGCGCGGGGCTGCGGGCGCAGGGCTGGGGAAGGGCTGGCTGGTCGGTGCCCGGGACACAAGCTGGGGCGAGGGTGGGTGTGGGGTGGAGGGTGACCCGGTAACAGGCTCCGGTTGCCTGGGCGAGCCTGGGGTGGTCTGTGTCCTGGGCACAGGCTCGGCGCTGGCGAGTGAGGGCTGGAGTCGCGGGTACAGACTCAGGACTGGGGTGGGGTGGGTGGCCAGAGTCCCGGGCACATGTTCCCAGCTGATTGGGGTGGTCAGCGTCTGGCAGGGCTCTCTGGGGATGGTGCTGGCTGGCCAGCTCGGTGGTGCCTTTCCATCCCAGCGGGAGGGAGGGACGGGCGCTGGGGAACACCTGTCATGGAGAACTGCCATGGGCGCGGGAGGTGATGGAAAAATATGGATTCTTTACAAAAAAAAAAAGGCCAGCGACAAGCCTCTCCCCACAACCCCCACCTCCTCCGGAGCCAGGGGCCTTCTAGCTCCAGGTCCAATCCTTCCCTTGTCTCCAAAATGAGGTTGCAGCCGGCCAGGGAGACCCAGGCAGCAGCTGGGCCGGTGGCCTGAGTCCTGGGACAGCCGAGCCCACTGCGGTCTCGAGGGAAACCTGGTGCCCAGAGCAGGAACTGCCCTACTTGTTTCAGCCTGGCTGTGCATTTCCCTGTAATTGCTGTGGCACCTCGCAGGGAGGGGTCGCCAAGCTGGAGGCTGCTTCTCAGCGAGCAGGGGTCAGAGCCCGAGCTGCCAGGCAGGCAGGGCCACCCTGAGCGTGCTCTGCACTCGCCCACCGGACTCCTGGCTGGCCGGCTGCTGGAGCATCATGGGGGGCTTTGAGCAACCTTTGCAAACCCTACCCGAGTGAGCTCCCCGAAGCCACCTCTCGGGCCCATGGGCGGTATTCCGGGTGTTCTGTAGCACACCCCCGAATGCGCAGCTTCCCTGGCTCTGCAGAAAGGGTCAATGGCAGGTGAGAGGAGCCATTTGGATGCGCCCCTTGGTGGCCTCGGGAGAGGGGGCTCATCCAACAGCATCTGGGGAGACTGTAGCGCCCCCGAGCCCCGCTGTGAGCTGCGGGTTCCCGGCTGGCTTCTAGAACCCAGGACACAACAGGTTGCCTCCCCCCTACCCAGCAGCTCTGCAGGTGGAGAAAAGAACAACTGCTAATTGTTGTTAAGTATATGACACCCCAGCCCTGTGACTTCAACACTCCGCACACCCCCGTGCCAGTGGGGGAGCACCCTGTACCCACTCTCTCAAAATAGGCACGTCTGCCCTCTCCCACCCAGTGCCACATCCTGAATCCCAAGGTGTTATCACTCTGTGCATATCCTGACTGCTCACACCTTCCCAAGACCGTTGCCAGCTCTCTGCAGCCGGGTGTCAGGGTGCAGACATCTGCCCAGGCTCACCACGGAAGGAGAGGTCGGCTTCACACACGCCGGCATCTCCAGGAGGCCTGCCCGGCATGCCGGACACGGCCCTTCCACCGTGAAAAGGACATCGGGTGGAAATGTCTCATCCAGAATAGCAGAAATCATTAATAACGGAAGCTTGGGCGAACCACATTCTTTATAGTTGTTTCCATCCCCGTGTAATGGAATAATTGACAATAAGATAACGTTTCGGGCACACCCCATTACACCAGAAATGCACTTGGAGAAATTAAAACATTTCACTAAAATACGAAATAGACATAATAATAATTTATAGCTTGGAACTGCAGTCCTAGAGAAAAAAAAATACTTTTTTTTTTTTAGAATTGATAAAGCAAATAAAATGCAAATTAAACAGTTCCTAGGATTTCCATTCTCTCTTCCAACGTATCCAGGATGAAGAAGAATAGTTAGCATCTTCGTCTGCAAATTGTTTTTGTTATCAGTAAGGATTTTTTATTACCCAAAATGGTTTTGTGTTATGGAGCAGATATATTTGTATCCTATTAATTAAGGGATCTGATAAGTATCGCACAGGATTCAATTAGCCTCCTGTTAGGTCTGCGTGTTTCTCTGGGATCAGGCGAGGTTCACTTCCTGGTGCCGCTGCAAGGAGACGGGACTATTCCCGGGCCGGCCGGTGTTCTGTTGGGGGTATTCCACCACTCTTGGCCGCCGGTGACAGTCCTTCCCGTGCTCTGGGTCCATGTCTAAGGAGCTGGGCTCCACCCTCTGGCTGGAGAAAGACCTGCAGTCCAGCATTTAGGCCAGTTGCTATAGTGACACAGCCTTGTCATTTTCTCCTGTTGGGAAAGCATTGCTGGGAGAAGCAAATGGGAAGGCCCCCCCCACGCCCCCCCGCGTGGCTCGCTCTGAAGTGCATGCTTCCCCCGCAGTCTGTGCCCGCAGGGGTGCCAGCAGCCCCGGTGGTTTCTCTGCAGCGGAGTGCCCAGGACGGTCAGACGCTCGGCGACGAGTTGACTTGAGTGATGGTGAGTGCTGGTGAGAAAGTCGAAACTCTTGCTCGTTCTGGTCTGAGGCAAACAGACCCCTGGCTGAGGCTTACACAGAGCTGGCATAGCTCTGTGTATTTCCCCCTAGCGTGTGTGGCGTAGGGAGGGCTGTCTTGCCTAGACGCGGGTCTTGCACGGGGACCTCTCTGCCAGGACCGGAGCTGGCTGAGGGTGGGTGTGCGGTGCTCGCCGATGATTTGATCTTCTCACCCTGCCCTACGGGATACTGGACAGCGTAACAGCGAGGGAGACAGAGAAAATGATGACCTCGAGGGATGCCTTGGCACCTGAGCCTGGACCTAGTGGGACACCCTAACACCTGAGCCTTGACTTTGTCACTGGCATGCAGGATGTAGGTCGGAGGTGAGGAATGCTGCACTTCAGCTAGATTGCACATCTGCTATTCCTGATTGTGTGGTCCACAGAAGTCCCAGCAGGTAAACGGTGGGGGGACAGTCCTTATTTCCAAGTACCAGGGAGGTGCTTGTGAGGAGGAGGGGCAACTCGACTATGCATTTGATTTTTCCAAATAAATCCCGTCAAAATTGAATTGTACCTTTCAGTTAAATCTCACGTCCTCAAGCCGCAACTAGGAGAAGAAAACACAAACAACTTTTGGATTGTTTTTAATCCATTAGAATACTAACCGAGCGTAGGCACCGTGATGTCGCATTTCCTTTATAAATGCAATTTATTGCATATTTAGGAGAGATTAGAATATGCTACTTTCCTGCTGTTCGGATTTTTATTTCTAGAGTTCTCGAAGAAGTAAAATTGAGAATACTGGAGGCTTAATGAAGTGATGCCATTCAGAAGTTTTCCATCTTTTCTTTTTTAATTTCCCACTGAATTTTTATTTGACGAATTTCTGGCAGGGGAAGACTGCGCTGTTTGTTTCTTGCAATTTACATAAGGATAAGTTACCTCTTTCTGTGGGGTTGTTCTTAGCTGACCCCGGCGGCCTAGGGTCTGTGAGGGGAAGGTGTTTTGCTCCTCACAGGGCTTTCCCCGCAGAGACCCCGGGAAGTGGGACTCCCAGGCAGGTCTCAGAGCCCGTCCTGGAGCCCAGTGCTGACTCAGGGCTGGGAGGTCTGACCGCCCTGCCCGCCCTTCCCCTCCGCCTGCCCCAGCTCTTTCCCCGAGATCCAGCTGGAGGGGCCACACTCCTCCATGGTCCACACTGGCCTCTTGTCCGCATCAGCACCTATTCAGCCTGGACCTCCCGAAGGCCAGGGGCCACTTGGACCCAAAAAGGGGGCCTGGCGGGACCGGGGTGCTCTGCCCCAGGCCTCCGTGCTGAATCCTGCTCCGAAACTCCCCGTTCGAGACCTGCCACTCGACAGTCACGGAATAAAACATGTAGATCAACTTTTGTGGCATGAAGTATTTCTCAGGTGACTTTTATGGGCGTAATTATGGGAAAATGTTATGATAATGTGGCACTAGAAAAGGGAAGAAAAGCAAAACATTAAAATCCCCATTTCTTTATATAGCACCGCAGCTGCGCTGATTTAGAAGGGCTCGTTTTTGCATTAAAATGTGGTGCTCTGAAGTTAATGACCTCTACAGATTGCCACCTGTCACCCAGAGCACTGTCAGTGACCGTCCAGCCCCGGCCATCAGGGCAGGAGGTGGACAAGGAGGACCCTGACCGGGATCTGACCCGGTGGCTGAAGTGAGCCCTGGGACAGGGAAAGCCCAGCGGATCTGTTAGCTTTTGTCTGGGGGGTGGCGTTGGCGGCTGTCTTGGGGGCCTGCGTTGGTGCAGGTGCACAGGGACGAGAGAGTTTGTCCCTTTCTAAATGCCGCCTTGCACGCTGTCATGGTGCTTCCCCATTGGCAAGGGACCCCCCCTGGGCTGCCCCAGTGCCCCCCAATTTCTTTGAAGGAGCTACGTGAGTGGCGGCTGGAGCCGGGCCCTCTCCTGCCTCCTAGACGCCTCCACCACGGAGTCCGTCCTGAAACTCGGGCGGCCAGCGCAGCTGTCCGGGTGCCGGGCTTTCCAGAAACGGGACCCGCAGCTGGAGGCAGATCCGGGAGCCCGTCCTTCACCCCAGCGAACCTGGCGGAGGCTCCCGGAGGCTTTGTAACATTCACTTATTCATCGCAACGGCCGGCAGGACTCGAGTGTGGAATGACTTTTGTCTCCAACCGGGCCAGCGGGATACGGGGCCCCAGTTCCGACCTTGCAGGCCAGTGGCGCCCTTGAGAGGGGTGGTGGCTCTGGGCCTGTGGATGGCAGCCCTGTTGTTGCAAGAGCTCCCTGGAGGAGGCCTCCCTGGCATGTCACCTGCCACAGGGTCAGCCTCTCCTCTGTGGGGACCTGGCTCTGGAGCACTCCTTCCACAGCGGCTGGGGCAAGGCGGGAGCTGTGGCCGGGTGCAGGCGCGTGTGAGGCCAGAGACCAGTGCGGGGTGCTCCAGCCACGTGCCAGGCCCTGGGGGGCAGAGACTTGGGTCTCACATCCCAGCAGGGCAGCCTGGGCCAGGCACTGTGTTCCGGTGGGTTCTTTATGCTGTCCTCCCGTGTTGCTGCCCAGCCCTCGAGTCAGAATGCCGGGGCCCTGTGCTACTGCCTAGCCCCGAATCGGGTTTCCATCCTGGGAGCCGCCTCTTTCCCTGCTCAGCCTAGCAGGGCGGCCCCGGCACTGACCCTGTGCCCAGCCGGCACGTCCAGTCCTTCTCCAGAACACACCTGGCCTGTCCTCTGTCTGTCTGTGCCGCCGTCCCCTGAGACCTGCAGGCAGTAGCGTCCTCCTCCGTGGTCACTGCACCGACCTCCCCCCATGGCCTCCTCTAGAATGACCCGTCTGCTCCGTCCCCTCCTCCCCATGGCCCACCATCTCCGCGGCAGTGCGCGGCACTCAGGGCCTCCCAAAGCCGCGCTCTTTCCTGCCGGGCAGTCTCCATCCCTCTGTCCAGCTCTGACTGCAGCTCCCCGAGAGCGGCGGCCGCGCAGCCCACAGGGCCTTCGAGAAGCCTCCCAGGAGCTTGGCGTGTGCTCACTTCTCACTTGCATGCCCCGCGTCTGTCACGCTCGCTGCTGCGCTGCAGGGCAGAAGGAAAGGTGAGCAAGATGGGTCTGCGGCTGGCGCCCACCAGCGTCCACTGTGTCCCGGCCTTCCAGAGCCCCTCCTCCCCAGCCCCCTCCACTGCTGCAGGTGTCTGTCACTGTGGCCGCTGTCGGGGTCACTCTCTGCCTTGGTCTGGGGCTCTGAGGCCCGGGACATCCCTCCAGGGCACGGGCAGGCGGGTTCTCTGGGCAAACAGTTTCTGGTGGTGGCACCTGCTAGGCCGTGGGCGGTGAAGTGAGACCGTCCTCTGTGGGCTGGGACCGCAGTGGGTCATCGTGCAGGCGGGGAGACAGGTCTGTGCAAAGACTCCGGCCTGCAGACGGAGGGCAAAGGGAGTCCGGGCTGCCTGGCCGGGCTTGGGGGGCAGAGGAGGCTGCTGTCCTCTGATGTTGTGGCTCCACCCTGAGCTGGGCTCCGTCCCTGTTTGGGGAGCTGTGTGGCCCTGGCTTGCAGGGTGAGCTGCAGGGGGTTCGTGAAGGGCCGGGCAGTGTGATCCCTCCTCTGCTAGGCCCCTGGCTTCGCAATTGTAAGGAAAACGGGCCGTCCCAGACAAAGACGCATGTGGGTGTCCGTCCGTGGGTGCCAGCCTGGCCTGGGCCGCTGCGTCTTAAGGCCTGGTCCCTGTTCTTTGAATGAATAAAGGAAACGAAATAGAGCAAGCAGCATGGCCCACCGTAGGGAACTGTCACCTTTGCACTGCACTGTCAGAAGGGCACTGGCCCACAGCTGGCCTCCCACCTGCCGGGCGGGCACGGCCTGGCCTGGGCCCCCTTTCTTGGGGTGGGGGTCGCTCCCTGGCACAGCCTGGGAGGGGCCTGGGGTCCCCCTGCAGGGGACCCGCCCCGGGTCCCCCAGCCCTGGCGCTGTCCCAGACCCCTCTGGGAGAGGAGGGCCGGCCGCCCGCCACCCACAGGCGCCTTCTGTCTCAGGGAGGCTGCAGCGGCCTCACTGCTGGTGAGCCCTGGGCTGGCCCTTCTCCTGTTTCTGTGCTGATAGAAAACTCTGGAAAAGGTGGAATTCCTGCCACAGCACAGCCAGTAAGGTGGCAAGAAGAAACTGCAGCACCCAATGGGGCAAAGCTGCTAACCTGGCCTGGGGTGGCCGGCAGGTGTTCATCCTGCTGGGGCTGGGGGCGTGGCTGGAATGCTGGGGGCGTGGCTTAAGAGGCAGGGGCGGGGCTGGAGGACTGGGGGGGCCGGAGGAGTGGAAATAGGGCGGGGCTGGAGGACTAGAAAGGGGGCGGGGCTGGAAGACTAGAAAGGGGGTGGGGCTGGAAGACTAGAAAGGGGGCGGGGCTGGAGGACTAGAAAGGGGGCGGGGCTGGAGGACTAGAAAGGGGGCGGGGCTGGAGGACTAGAAAGGGGGCGGGGCTGGAGGACTGGAAAGGGGGCGGGGCTGGAGGGCTAGAGTCTGATGAAATCCTCAGGGTTTTCTCTGGCTCTGGCACAGTCTGATCCAGAAGAAAGAACAAAACGCGCACGTGGCATCCCTATGAAAAGCGCAGTATAAGTATTCCTGGGAGGGCTTCTGTGTTGCCAGGGCGCAAACCCTTCTCCCTTCCCTGGGCCTGGCCTCGGATCCTCGACTCCTGCAGTGAGGGCCCCACATTCCTCGCTGCTCCCCTTAAAGGCCTCTTGTTGCAATGTCCCTTAGGGCAGGGCTCCTCAGGGCAGCGCTGTGGTCGTCAGGGCCAGCTCAGTCCCTGTAGCAGGTCTGCTCTGTGCAGAGGGGGGCGGGGGTACTGAGCAGCCCCTCCCACCGTGACTCCTGGAGACGTCTCCAGACCTTGCCTCCCCTGGGGACCCCGCGCCAGTCTGTCTGCACCTTGCCGTGGGTTCCCGGTAAACACACGTGCGCTGGTGTTTCTTGGTTTGTGGAATCGAGACTCTTTGGTCCTGGAGCTCAGCGCCGGGGCTTCTCTCGCTTCTGTAGCTAAATGGGCCAGCGCAGGGCCTGAGGACGTTCAGCCGTGGCCACTGTCCCTGCAGGCGTCCCTCACCCAGGTGTGGCCGCTGCTCTCTGCCCAGGCGGCACGTGCAGGTTCTGAGCAGCTGCGGCCCCTGCTGTCTGCAGGGAGTGGGGTGGGGGGTGTCTCCGCGCGGCTCCACGAACTTGTGTTTTCCAGAGCCTGGAACAAGCGCAGGGTTCGCGAGTCGCTTGCAGTCTCCTCTCCGCGTCTCCATTTCTCAGCACCCACGTGGAGCCGTACCTGGTGGTGACGAAGCCCTTTAGAGGCAGTCAAACTTCCCTGGACCTCCAGCGGGACAGTGGCGCCCGTCAGCTCTTCTCTGCATCTACCCGCTTGCGTAATTACGCGCGCCTTTCTGAGAGGTGGCTGAGTCCCCAAGTGCGATTTCTGAGATTTCTGGGGTGTCTAGAGATCGTGGGAACACATTCCGTAAATGCCTTCCTGTCCAGAAAGTTCTGCCGCTGCTGGTGGGACCCTTGCTTGCCTAGAGACAGCCGATGCCCATCTCTGGGACCCGCCAGCCCGGCTTAGACTCACCCTTGTGTGCGGGCAGCTCCCTGCCCTTGTCGCTGTGCGCGCCTGCGCTGGGCTGGGGCCTTCCGCGGAGAGGTGGCGCTCAGGCCAGGGCCCACCGGGCAGGGCCTGCAGGTCCACAGGAGCCTTGCGCCACCTCCCAACAGGCGTCTGTTCCCGCTCGGGGGCAGCCCCCTGGGGGCCACCTCGCCGCCCTTGTCCTTGTCGCTGAGTTGGGATCTCAGGTTTCCAGGGCGTCTTCTCCCCTGTTGTGAGGGCACAGACAGACCTTCCTCCCTGGTCCTCGCGTCTAGCGTGGGGCGGGACCTGCCTGGATGTGCTGCTGCTGTGTGATGCAGCCTGGGGCCGGGAGCCCGGGAGATGCGTGTTCTGGTGTGTCAGGGAGTTAGCACTGCTAACGCACACATGCACACACACACACACAGAGCACTCCTAACATGCACACACAACCCACACACAGCACTCCTAACATGCACACACAGCACTCCTAATACACACGAGCACACACACACACAGAGTACTCCTAACACGCACACACAACCCACACACACAGCACTCCTAACATGCACACACAGCACTCCTAATACACACACACACACACACACACACAGAGCACTCCTAACACGCACACACAACCCACACACACAGCACTCCTAACATGCACACACAGCACTCCTAATACACACACACACACAGAGCACTCCTAACACACACACACCACACAC